>JAHXMU010000029.1:611212-683175 GCA_019455685.1 Philornis downsi | reverse complement strand
TTTTTTTTTTTGTTTTTTTTTTTTTTTGTTTTTTTTTAATGATTAATTTTACTTTTCCAACACAGCCTTTCCTTTCTGTACGTTTGATCCAGCAGAGCAAAAGCATAATTTAGCAACCCGAATATCATTTGTTTCAACTGCCCTCGGATGGCTATTTTCTTTTTTTTTTATTGCACTACTTTTGCCACTTATACTAACTTGGGAAGCAATCCAATAGCGTCTGCATCTTCGACAAACGGTTAGGTTTCTCCACTAAAATATTGTTCAAACTGTCCACTAAGGAAGTATTGATTAATATCATTTACATTTGCTTTGACGGAATATACACGGTAACAACTGCAAGAAGTGCATCTGAAAGAAGTTCTGGTTGTAAAAACACTGTATGCGAATAATTTTCTCGCATCTCATATGCACGAAGGTTTAAGGCCCTGAACTGAACACGGTTCGTGTACATAACATAAACCATGCGCCACCTATCACTGCTTAATTGCATTGTTTAAAAAAATCACCTACTCGTATGTAGTGCATTTTCAACCTGGAACTAGCCGCCGGAAACATGATTTAAAACAGAAACATTTTCCAATAATAGTCTACATTTACGTAAGAAATGCGTCTCGTTTTAATTAAGTTTTTCTTAAATACATAACCTAAAGAAATCAACATATGTAGGAAGTCAAATTGTTCTCAGATATCTGCAATAGCGAAAGAGATTTGAAAAGAAAAGTGAGCTACGGGAACTTATTCAGTTATATATAAAGTCAGTTAAATATAATTACGTGTAAACATGCATAAATATCGTACTAAACAGAGAAATCACATATCGATAGTTTGTACATTAGGAAACTTGTTTGTTATTATCTACATCCTTAGTGATAAAAGATCTTACCTAAAGTTGGGAACCTTGTGCATACTCTTTTCCTAGACTAGACATATGCAAATTAAATTTGTTCCATGACTATTTCCATTATAATGTAATAAAGAGTTCTGTTCCGTAAGGAAAGGTATTTCTATTTTATATCATTGTTACCTGAAGCACGAAGGTCAGGAGAGGAATAAGTATTATGATGCGAATATTAATAGAAGCAACAAATAACATAAATGTTGGCGCAATACACTTGTCTCAGAAATTTATTTGATATATTATATAGGATTTCAAGAAAATTTGTTCTGTGCCCACAGAAATTAGTTTTATTAATTTAGCTGTCGATCTAAAAATATATTTCTTATAAGGCTATTTTAATAGAGCCTGTTAATTTTTAATTAACAATTTAATAGTTTTCGAATTTTAGTTTAACATGAAATGCTAAATGTATAAATAAACAACTTATAAATAAAATTAAATTTTTTTTAACCCAGTATGTCTTGTTATCAATTATATTCTAACTAAACTTTACAAACTCCACCTAATCACTATAATGCTTTTAAATTTTTATTCTTTTGTTCTCAAACGCCTTCCACTGGTAGATTCAGGATTGGAGTACGTCTATAGCCAACGGGGTCATCCATTAATCGTTTACAAAGGATATCCCTTTCGTCGACATTATGGCAAATACTGGTCGTGTCAGCATGATCGTAAGTACAAATGCAGAGCTCGCATACGATTTATCAATGGTCAGATACAAAATATCGTTGATGTTCATACGCATCCAACGATGATCAAAAATAAAATATCCAAGAAAGCTAAAGATGGTGGTGACATAAGGCCAAAATACTTGACAAAAAATATCAATGGCGAGACAAATGGCAGCAGTAAAGGGTCTGCAAAAAACTACACACAAGCGAATTATTCAAAAGGAAGGATGGCAACCAGGCAGCGCTGTGAAGTTGTGGCAGAAGAAGATGCGAGCAGTGCTGAAGATGTGATCCCGTCGGAGTATGTAGAAATTAAATGTGAAGTTGATATGGATGATTATGAGAGTTGTGGAATAAATAGTGATTAAAGCAATTAATAGTGGGTGTATTTGTGTAATCTTAATTTATTGTTATCTTGTGGCAGTTATTTTGAAAATGCCATATAAGGTTTTGCTATTGTATAACTTTTTTTGTAAAGTTTCATTTTAAGATAGATATTTTGAATGAAAACTGGAAGCTGGAACTGAAATTTATCATCACCTATGCTATGCCGCATGTTAATATTTATTAGCACCAACAACGGTCACCACCTCGGTAATTTCCCGGCGCTATTTTTTTAGTTTTATATGAAACGATGCAAAATCGAATACATGAAGTTCGTAGCAGATCCGTTTCTTGAAATTAATTGGTTTAGCTTCAGCACATTTTACAAGCTTCAAATCAGGTTTGGTAAAAAGGCTCACTCGCTAATTATTGCAAAAGATGTTAGAAATAGTGAAACACATATTAGAGGTAATAGAATACACTTTAGCTAAAATACAAGTATATTAGAAATAGTGGAACGCCTGTACATAGATAACAGCATATAGTTATACAATTTTAGAAACATACTTTCAATGTTTTTTGGTAATAGATAAAAGCGTGTATTAACATTACAGAGAACACAAAAGCGACCTTAAACTTATGATAATAAAATCCATTAACAGCCTGTCATAAAAGGCTATAATTAAAATCACATCCTGGAGTTGAACATTAGTCACTGTCTTATTTTCTGGTTTGGCTTATTTCGGATCATTAGTCTCTGTGGTTGCATTCATATAGTTAGAATCTGAAAATTTGTATATACAATATCTAAAATTTAGAGATTGTACGAACGAAAATTGAGTGTGCACGTTGACTCTCGTCCTTTGCGCACCTTGATTGTACTTCAGAAACTAGATTCCACATGTGCAGTACACCTTTCAAATATATTGCATTTGGATAATTGGTATATGAAACTGTAGAGAAATAACATAACATACAGAATTATGTTCTATCCGAAATATATACCATTGGCTTTATGTAAAAAAGGTGAGGTTTTAGTTATATTTAATGCGAGTGGGTGCAGACAACTTTCTTCCTAAGTTTAAGTAAAAACGATAAAGAACTTTAAGACCAATCTATATCATTTGCCTAGTGGTGTGTACAACAGTCGAACATCTATCATCTTTTTTGCGGCGGAACCCCCCCATGTATATAAAATAGGCAATTTCTTCAAAAAAAAAAAACAATTATGGTATGGACAACAAGCGCGCCATCTATAATCTATTAACAGTATAATTTTAGAAATCATCGCATTATGTTATATAATATATCCAAAAAATTTTATGTTTATATCCATAAATAGGAATGTATGTAATTACTATTAAAGTGTTGTGTGTGATTACTCTTGATATGAAACACTTAATTTGGTAAAGCTTTTCTGACAATTTAAAAAGAGCGGCGTGTTTGCGGGCCTGCTTTCAATTTCTCTTTTCTAAAATGGGGGTTATCTTAGAGCATCTCCGTCATAAATGTAAAGAGGTGAGGTTTTGACTGACTGAAAAGTTTCATTATCTTGAAAATAGTGTTCACTTAACTTAAGCTTACACAAAAAGTCATGAATGGGAGCAAAATTTTGGAAAATTTTGTGTAATACATTTCCAGAACGTTTTTGTTTTTATAAATATTTATATGAATTTGTAACACTTGCAATCAATCGGAGCATCGAAGACGGCTTGCAGAAAGAAATATATACGAGTATATAATTTAAATTTAGTCTTTAGCAATATACCTGTAAGTATTTTTCTCAAAATTATAGTTATAATTCAATGAAAACGTCTTGAAATATGTTCTTAAATCAACGTCAAAGTTAACGGTTTTAAGGATTCAATTCACTTTCATTCAAAGTAAAAGTTCTCTGACAGTTTTAAAAATTTTGTATTCTTTCAAATTTTCGTTATATTACGTAAAACAGTTATCTCCAAATGCATTTTCCGTAAAAATGAATTCAATCTAATTTTTAGGACTAAGTGGACATTGGAATATTTAATTATCCTTTAATGCATTTACTTATGATTTACTTTAAACTCAACATTTGTTACAATTTAATCCTTTAAAAATGAGAAAATGATGATAATTATAAAAATTTTTTTAACGAATTTACGTTTTATTTTTCTTTAGCAAATAAATTACGTTTTTAACGACTTTCCCATGTTATGTGATTAATCATTTCTCTGAAATAATTCTTCTAGATTATGTTCTAAGTTCCCTATTGAACTAACTGTATAGGTATATTGAACGTGAAGTTTGAAGTGAGTTTTACGAACTCCAAAAAAAAGGAGTTGAGAGATTTTAATTTGAATTTTGAAAGTGAGTTTTTCGAACTCCAAAAAAAGGAGCTGAGAGATTTTAATTTGATACTGACTTTTCGGTCATTTTAATGTCATGCCATCCTAATTAGTATGTATGAGTATAAGAAAATACTAAGAAAAATATTAAGAAATTTGATTTTAGAAGTTGTTTAGTCGTTTAGTAATAAATATAATAATAAATAATATAACTTGAGGTAAATAATATGATAATACATAAAATAAGTTTGGAAAAGCCGTACCTGATTTGTTTCAAAAAAGGTACTCTTAAGAAATACTGATCATCTAAATGTACCGAAATTGTGCATCCACCAAACCAAATTAAAGCACAATGTGAAAATGTAAGAGTATTGTTTTGTTAGAATTTATAATTATTATTAGCTGGTCTTTGTTGGTATTCTATTGTGTTATATTTTAAATATAGTCATATAGTCTAAATGAACAAGGATTGCATAGTAAGAAAGACGCAACCATATTTTTATGAAAGAACTGACTCGTGCGCCAACTATTATGCTGTATTTGTACTACATTAGAAACCAAGTCATCAAGACTCGCTCTTTCACATTAATAAAAATACTTGTTTCAGTTCATTGAAAAAAGGAACGACAATATAATTATTTCTAACGTAACACTGGGGCCAACCTTTTGTATAACTTACAATCACGACTATAAAAATGGATATATGAAATACGAAATTTCTGCCATTTCATTCGATAACATTCTATCCTGCTTTTTAATGTTCTTTTTTTATAGTTTCAAAATTGGACTACATCTACAGCCAGAGGGGTCATCCTCTCATCGTACTCAATAATTTCCTCTATCGAAAACATCGCCGCAACTATTGGTGTTGCCTACGAGGCAGCAAAAATAAATGCAAAGCCCGTTTAACCATCATCAATGGGAAGGTCCATAATGCCCATGAAAACCACACTCATCCCAATGAACAAGTACGGATTGAGTACGGCAAAATGCACAAGAGGGCAGTGGATTCGGGTAAAGCATTAGCTAGCAAAGGTTCTTTACCAAAGATATTCAAAACGAAACATACGTACCTACAAGCAGCCGCCTGCGAAACGCATAGGAAAGAATCCCAAACGCCGACAAGGGCTGAGTGGTTGAATGTGCCTGTAAAGGACTCAATATCTAAGACAACTCTTGAGTATACTCCATCAGCCGTGCGTTCGGTACAGATGGATGAACTCAAGGTATCGGAGGAGGGCGTAATGACACAGAATTGTACAATTGCAACTATGGCTGAAAAGATAAAACGATCTAGAGACGTTATAGCTGTGCAAGACGAAAGCATTTCGACGGAAATTGTGGAAATAAAGAATGAATTGGTCGAAGTTGACGAAGAAGAGAATGATAGTTCTGATTATATTTTAAGTAGTCACTAAAAATAGTATTTAAACCAAAGAAGTGATTTAATAGAATTAATAAACCACAAATACGACAAAAAATATTGAAATTAACAAATGGGTGGAACATTCCTGAGTTAATGGAAAATTCTTCGTAGTCACATTATTTTAGATGAAGTTTTGCCGAAGGAGAAATTTTCCATATGTGTTTGTATATCAAGAAATTGTAAAGCAGGCTGGCAATGTTCTTGGCTTTCTGGCTTCTATTGAAAAATCTTCAGATATTTCTTCTCACAGATTGCCTGCGTGCATTTCCTGCAGAAATTCGGTATTTATATTTCTTTCGATATAGTTTTATTAAAACATCTATATTTAACAGTACTGTTTATTTCTGATTGCGCTGCAAAAGTATGTTATGAAAAACTTGCATTTTTTTATCTTAATGCCTAATCGGTGCAGTTAATTCTCACATTTTAATCAATCCTTCATTTAACCTTTCTAAGAGATCATATTTTCATATTTCATAATTTTATTCTCTTATTTTAAAAGGAAACGTAAAAAGTCCTTGCGAAAATGTTGCCTTCCCTCTTAGAGAAGGCAAGCTGCTGGACCTTCTTATTCTTTTCTAGAAGATCAGAAATTACACCTGTTTCTCTTGCGATATCTCGGCCAGGTTTCCTTGGAGAAGACAAAGTGCAAAGTATTTGCTTTGAATTCTCTTTTTTTCAAAAGTGTCTTTGGAAAAAGTGAGATTTATCAATTTCACTATATGGCTACTCCGTTTGCCACATGAATCCCCAGATGATTTAAAAGAATCTCAATTTGATGGGCAGTGTTATATTTTCTTGATTTCTCTGCTGCTGATTTTTAATGTATTCGCGTATTGCAATCTGTTTGGTCTTTTCAGAGATCCGTAAATATTTTACTATTTCGTACGGCAGATCCTATGAATTGCACAGGATAACAAAAGTTTATTTTGTGTTCGTTGTCATGAAATCTTCATATCATTTTGGGTAGTTCCCGGTTAAGGACTCCAAGAAATTCTTGGTCAGAAAACAGGCGAAACTGGCGATGGTGTTCTGCACTAATGTGGAATTCGATTTTTCAAAAGTAAAATTGTGATCATGCAAAAAGTGCCATTTTGGCCGTTTTTATTTCCATTTCGAAAGACTACAGCCAAACTCCTCGCGTTTCTAAATTCCCCTTGGTTCTAAATTTCTCTCGTTTCTAAATTTCTCGCGTCTCTAAATTCCTTGCGCAAAAGATGTTTTTTTTCACAGTTACAAAATTTGTTTTATATTGTTAAGTATTTAAGATTTTGACCAAAAAATGTTGTGGTTTGTAACCGAATTCTTCTTAAACTTTTTCTTCAAAAATATTTAAACATCCTTCACTTCATGCCATTTTCGATAACCTTCTATCCTACTTTTTACAGTTCCGAAACTGGAGTACATCGTCAGCCAACGTGGACGTCCTCTCATCGTATTGAACAATTTCCTCTATCGCAATTTACGTGGCAACTATTGGTGCTGTCTACGCCGCACTAAAACTAAATGCAAAGCTCGCCTTACGATTATCAATGGAAAGATTCATAGGGCGCGTGAACACCACATTCATCCTAATGAGCGTGAAAGAGTTGAGTATAATAAAATGCACATTAAAGCTTTGGATTCGAGTCAAGATTTTGGTGGAAAGAGTTCCATACGTAAGAAAAGTAAAAAGAAACAAGATTACATTCCAGCTACAGCAAGAGAAGGGTCTTCCTTGTCTGCAAAGGGCTGCTGGGCAAAGCTGACAAATGAATATAAGTCTATGGCGAAAAAGGGAGAACGACCTGGTGATGCTATTGAAATAAAAGAGGATAATATTTCAATAGAAAATATTGAAATAAAGAGCGAAATAATCGATATAGTATAATCTGAATATATTAAGTAGTGGTTATAAACTATTAACTTATTTAAATTAATAAACAAATCTGTGTTAAGTTGATTAGACGCACGTGAGCTTAATGTAAGCAATCTAATAAAATATCATTTGCAGGATTTAACAGAAAAACGTAAATGTCTCAAAATAATATTGCATGATTCGTAAAGAATTTCCTAAGAAGGAAAAATAGCCCAAAATTCAACAAAAAAAAAAACGAAAAAATTTTTAATCGATGATCAAAAGTTTATTTCAATTTTTTAAATTTGTTCGAAATTTTAAGCTTGGGCTAGCCCCTAATGAGTTTAAATATTTCTTTCTTATTTATTTTCATTATATCTCCAGTACTGCGCTATGACATCTCAGTGTGTACGCTGTTATTTTTAATAGCTCTGTATGTGCACACGTCTCAGCAGCGGTTTTAGACTAGCTCACTTTCGTGAAATCAAAATTTTTAATATTTTGAAATATAGATGATTTTTGGATATTTGACTACCAATACTTCTCAAAGGTAAATTTGTAAATTTGTTTGGTGTTCGGTATTAAAATTATTAATATAAAAATTATATTTAACGTTTCGAAATTCCTTTTTAGGTTCTACTTTAAAAAGCATTTAGAAGTTACTGTATAATGTTGTTTTATATTTAAATTTTCGTAAAAATGTGTGGCCAGTTTTTCAGATATGTTTCTAAAATTGGGACACACATATAAAGAAACTGATGATTCTTTTGAAATCCCAAATGAGAATGGATTAGAAACCATGAGAGAATGAGAGGTTTCAAATATAAATATTGATAAATTTCAAATACGGTCCAATATTGGAGTTTCCAAATAAATTGGTGTACCATATTTAATTATCATAAATAAATTCGTTGCCACTGTAAAAACTGTTTTAAAATATTTAACGCAATGTATCGCCAAAAAGAGCCGATTTAGAAAAAATGTTTCCAGTGTAAGAATTATCACAACTGAGTAAAATTAAATTTTAGTCTCAAATGATTGACCAAAAAAAAAGAAAAAAAATTATATAAAATCTGTGTTTTTGGACAGATTTGTCTTATATCGACATTGCTTATTACGACGACCCAGCGTTGGTGGTCGTTGTAAGCAAATTCGACAGTACTTTTTTGACGTTCGAAATACAGGAAGCGAGAGCTTTTACTTCCAAGACAGTAATTTAAAGTCGTCAGTTATATTTATAAAAGTTAATTATTAAATAAACCAATTTTTTGTGTAATAAAATAGAAAGAGAAATTTGTTTTTCTTTATCTGCCTTAAGATTCAACATTTAAGAACCACCTTTCATTCACCTACACGATCATTGGCTCTCACGCTCGCACACACACACACACTCTTAAACTGCACAACACCTACCCACATTATTCCCCGTGAATCCCTGTAACGGTTATCATCAGCATTTCTTCTTTTCTAATTACAGCTTTAGAATATATTTACAGTCCACGCGGCATCCCATTGGTAATATTAGATCATTATTTATATCGTAAGAATCGTGGTAGATATTGGCGCTGTTTCCGTTTTGCCAAATACCGTTGTACCGCTCGCCTTACAATCTCTGACACTGGTCATGTACGCACGAATGGTGAACACACTCATCCACGGGAACACGAGAAGATTGCTCATGGTAAAAAGTTACTAAAAGCTTTGATGACACAACAAACGGGTGGAGGATTCACCAATGGTGTTCCACCTAAATTTCCCACACAAATGTCAAATGTTCAGCAGAATATTACTTCAAGTGTGGTGGCAACTCCAGGCGTTATTTTAAATGCAGCAGCAGTGGTGGCAGCTCAATATTCTGGCCATTGTAATAATCTGGGGCAACACATAGATAATTTAGATTATACACAGGCTTCAGAAAAGCTGAGAGGACCAGGGTTGCCTGACGAAGGTCGAGCAATGCCGATGAAACTACCGCGCTGTGCCACTCAATTTATAGAGAATTTGAGCGAAATTCAAGTGAAAGATGAGCCCCAGGACGATTTTAGCGATTCGACAAATTAGTGTTTTAATTAATGAGATGAAATAAAATATATGTTAAGAATAATACGGTTTGATTATGTTTCTTTACACTTTCTTCTATTACAAAAAAAAAAAAAAAAGAACTATTGAAAATAAAAAGAAGTAGGCAATGGAGGTAGACAATGTAATGAAAATTAAAAAAATTTTGCCAATATTTTCCATTTAATAATTTTCAGCTTAACTGTTTTCAGATTTTCTGGAAGGTCTTGTAACTTATCGAGGAATTCATAGGCCTATTAATTGGTGCTCTGAACTGTTGACAACCTCTATTGTAACAATTGTCACTCCAAGGATCAATAATTCTAACATTAACTAAGCCCAAGAAGATAACGTTAATGTGTTGGACAAAAAAGTGGCCACAAAAAGAGTAAGGAACAGTTCTAAACTTGAATATAGCTAAATTCTACACAATATAACTCATTTTTCGGTTCATATCATGATGTACGGTAAATGGCGGTATTTAATGAAAAATGTTGCTGCAGAAGTCTTCATGCATTGACAGTGTAGCCCAAGTTCTGAACAAGTGTCTCAAGTTTCATGTCAGTTCTGTACATAAATCTCAACGTCTACAAAGGGAAGCGAAAGATTACAAGCCACATCGAACTCCTATAAAAAAAGATATGGGTTTAAAGGATTAATACTTTAGCTAATTTCAAGCTGTTACAACATCTGTCAAAAGTCCATCCTAATAATTATTGCATTCGATACTCATCAATATATCCTTTATATGTGTATATTTGAGGGGAAGTGGTGAAAAAATTAGGTTGCCAATATACCTATATAGCCATAGGATTAACATGCAACGCTAAAATGTTAACTTTTCAAAATACGTACATATCAGAGAAGTTGCTTTAGGGTATATGCTAAAACTACAATCGGATTTATTTTTGAAAAGTAAAAACATTTGTTTACCAAAAACCCAAAGTTGTATGTCTCTAAAACTAGACGTCGTACGAAAGCAGTGCCACTTACAAAATCAGGCTTAACGTAAGCATTCCTTGCCACTCTAAAAACGTTACTCACAAATGTTGTCTTCCAAAATGAATTAAAAGATGATAGACAATATAAAAAAAAATGATATGTACATTAGATACATATGATTTGGTATAAACATCAGCTTCTACAGTTGTAATTTCCTACTCGTTTCATTACTTTGAATGCTGTCTATCATGCGAAATAATAATAAGGATACTTGGCAAATTAGCTGATATAAAAAAGGCACGCCACAGTGCTTGTTATCCGTTACAAAAGCCATGGAATAGGCGAATCAAAGTTCTAACTTTAATCAGGTAACATATCGCGGCTATTCCCAAAGGCAGATGAGATGATGAGATTTCTGTACCCGAAATTAGGGTATAATTTATAAATCTATTCCTTGCTTTCAATTCAAAAGTGAACTTTACAGTTTTAATTCGTTCTTTTCTAAATATATAAAAAATGATGCTTCCCATATTTGTAGAGCTGATGTTGCCACTAAAGGAAGGAGGAAAGAAGAGGCCCCAGCGTTTACAAAGCAATTTTTCTCAATACAAGTTATTTTTGACGCTAATTTTAGATTGTTGACAAATTTTGGAAAAAGTGCCGGAATATGAATATAACATTAAACATTTCACGAAAAGTAAAACATTGTCCAATTGAGTTACGACGAGTTTCTGGCAATTATGATCTTTTCAGGCATTCTTTAAAGCAACTGGCTCTTTGTGCTGGGTCTGTATTCGACGTGCGAGGTGTGTTAAAAAAAATAAGGTGAAGTTTCAAATTTCGCGGGCTACGTACTCGCATTTAGATATTAAGATCTTATTGTTTTTCGTTGCACGCATTCCGGATATAATTTTTTTTCAAAATCATTAGTGATTGTTAACGGGATTGATACGATTTCGAATATTATATTACGATATCTCAAAAATATTTATATATTTATATATCTGGAAGTTGACCGATTTAGAAAACAAAACAAATACAGCTCGCACAAATACTAATAATATATCGGACTATTATAATAATACAATTTGTTAAATTTTGTAGTAACAAATTTTGAAATGAGGAACATAATTTTTGTTGTCGTTTTAGACCTAATTAAATAATACTCGTATAGGTACCAGATATCGTCTGGCCCAAAGATGGATATGTCAGATGTAATTGGTCTGATGCCAGATATGCTTAGGTATAGTTGCATATCTTGCATCGCAAAATATACTTGGATTTTTTATCGAGATATAATGAAATCTAAAAGCATCTAGTTAGATCCCAATTAGATTACGCGAGCATTTTGATCAAATAGACCAATATTTTTCTAATATATGTTATGCATTTATAATTTTTAGAGGCAAAATAAATTTATGGGAGTTGTTCAAAAAGTTCCAGCAAAACTTTTTGGCAGCTCCAATCGTAAACTGCTTACAAATTGGAAAAGGGAAACAAAATCTAAACCTTTCATATTGTTTGATCTAAAACGTACACATATAAACATATAATATACATTTATACCTGGATAATATAAATATATAATATATAATTATAACTGTATATTACAAATATATAATATATAATTGTAATATACATACATATATATGTATATGTAACTGTTTTAAAATATTTTTCATAAGCAACAAAGTTTTTCATATATAACACACAAATATCTAAAAACAGTATATACATCTATCATAGAAAAAGTCATTAAATCAAATAATCTATTTGATGGCTAATCATTTGACATTTGATCGTCTGCAATATCTTGCCATATTTTGTTTTATTTTCACAGATGTGAAGTGGAGACATGTAATTCTTGATGTTTTCTGTTCTCCTATCTTAAGTTTACTAATCTAATTGATTATCTTCTTTTTGGTTCTTTTTTAGACAAAAAAATTTAGTTTATTTTCAGCAAAAGAAGACATTCACTTTTCGTCCATAAAAACCATCTCTGTCATCGACCATAACAGGTTATCGATACAGTGAAATCCTAACTAAACACCGCCATAATCAACAAGGCAATCCATGGAATCGAAATAGCATTCTTAACTGTTAATATATAGGAATCCGCAATAGGTGTCCTACTTGTCCTAAGTATTTTATAGTATTCCAAATAGGCGTGTGCGTAACATATTGATGCGTCTTTTGTCTGAAGAAATGTATTCATTGAGTCAGGAACAAAATCATAATTATGGTTAAAAAACGTTGAAAGCATAAAAGCATTAACTAAATCTATTCAAATTTTTGTCCGTTATTTTATTATTCCACTATTTGGTGTAGCATTCACTAAATAGTTTATAATTTGTTCTTCTTTCAATTAGCTTTATGTACACAAAATACGTTTTCCCCCTTCTAAATAGGAAATTGATTTTATTTTCAGTCTGACTAAGCTTACATTAATCGCACTTGAATGCTTACACACATGCAATTTCCATGTAATTTATCATTGCCTAGTTTCTTACATAAATTTTACCTACTGGTTGTTTTCACTTTTTGGGAGTGTCATCTTAAGCTGCTGTATTTTGCGTGGTTCCATCATGCCCTAGACGTGGAATTTTTACTTCTCTGCATTATCGCTGATCCGCCTCATTGAAAAATTGAGTGATAACGCATATTTTCGTATTAAAAAGCAAATTTTTGTATTGTAACCAGTTTCCTTTTCTGTATATAGATTAACACATAAATACTGTTCATAAGAGTCGCATATGTTACGTTGTGCACTTTTTCATAATGCATATGTAAATAACGTATCAATTTGTACTTGCCGCCACCTATTACAAGTTAAACGACAAAGAAAGTCATTAACATATCTTCTATTTTACCGACATACTTTCATTGTGGTTTAGTAGTTTAAGAATTTGTTAACTTAAATCAATAATTTTCTAATATTTCTAACAGGTCCTGGGGATACTTAGTGGGAATTCCCATCATATGGTCTTAAGGATTTACTACTGACGTTATCTATTATATTTTATAATATTCATTTTTATTTACTACTAGCTGACCCGGCAAACGTTGTTTTGCCTTCAAAATGATGTTTGTCACCTACCATTATTTGATTCAATGTTATCACTTCAAATAAAACCTTTTAAACCTTCCGGAATACTCTACAAATAATTTAAGACCAGAATGAGCCAAATCGGTCCAACCGTTCTCGAGCTTTAGCGAGACTAACGCACAGCAATTGATTTTTATATATATAGATAAGTTTGCCTTAATAAAAATTAACTTAAAACAAAAATGAGCGAAATATTCATTGTAAGTTTCAAATTAATTGTTGCCAATCGAATGTACCTTAAAGGGATACATTTAGAGTTGCACAAAAATGCTATCATCAACTATGCACCTCTATGGGAAATAAAATATTTTGTTACAGGTTTGTTGACATTTTAGTGAAAACATTTTAACATATTTTTTTTCGCTTTAGCCGTAGTTGTCACTCAGAATAATGATACTCTGGATGATAGTTTTGAAGAGAAATATGTGCCTTTACAATTCAAACGCGATGTTGGTGTCCAAACGAATGGTGAGTAAATAGTTACCTCAATCTTTTTTTTTTATTAACCATTTCTAATCAGTAAAATTTGGGTTTTTTGTTTATAGAAACATACAAATTGGAAGATATTTCTGATATAAACGGTGAATTGCGGAAACTGCGAAGAACTGTGGTGTACAATATTAGCAAATTGGATGAGAAGATGTCAGCCTATTTTTCAATAACAAATAATACCGGTTCCAGTTTGTCGGACATTAAACAGAAATTGAATCTACAAGATCCAATCGGAGAATTGGCAGCATTTTACGAATTTGACAATAAAATTAAAGCAGAAAAAGAATTTGCTAACAGTTTGGTAAGCCTGGTTTTTCATCATTGATATAAGATTCTATAAAAATCTTACATAGCAAAATATCAATTTAATTGGATACCTAAAACATCAAAATAAAAATTTCGAAATATATAAAAAAGAAACTTCCTGAACCCATTTTCATGTTGTAGCGTGAACTTTTGGCTTTTAAGACAAGAGCCAAAACGATGTCCGAATCTATTGCTGGCGTGCTCTCCGCAGTAATGTCTAATGACCTGCAGGTCAAGTTTAGCGCCTGCGGCAAACCAAATAAAGGCGTGGCTAAGGAGAACTTGAGCGCCACTCGTTTGTACACAGAAATGAAGGGTAACATTGGTCAAGTTCTTAAGTTTTGTTTTCCGTCTCAATTTAGTACTTTTTTCGATTTCCCACAGATTATTTATTAAAGCAATTTGCAAATGAAACCGATTCCACAATTTTATCCAAAACAAGTCGTTGGCTGGCGTCGGCCAAAGATAGATGTGGTGGTAGAAGGACCAGATAAGAAAACTATCTTTTATGTTATATTTTAGCTTTCCATATCCGAATCAAAATTTGATTCTAGTTTATAAAACAAAAGATTCTATAAATTTTATTTTATAATTTTCAAATTCGGATAAAATCAAAATTTTTATTAGATAATTAAAAAAAAGTGCAATATTGTGATAATGTGCTTATTCCAAATAATTTTTAAGAATATATAATTGATACTTGAAAAGGTTAATTAAAATTTAAAATTGTATAATTAAAATAGTTCAAACGTAATATTTAATAAATTTTTTTATGTTAATAATGTACTTAAGTAATCAAGGATGTATCGGAGTTATTATGGGCTTAGCAAGTTCCTAACATGATCTTACAATTTGATCTCCGCTGTTAACAAATTAAATAATTTCATTACATTTTGCAGTTACCAGCACGAGGGAAGAAACATTAGACGTCCTTCCACACTATAAAGTGCCTGGGACATTTTCACAGTTGAAAATAATTTGTGAAATTATTTGAAACCTTAGTTTCATAGAGTAAATGAGTACAAAACTTACACCATCAGCTTGCAGTGTTGTCATGTCACATTACATAATTCATTGTTATGAAGAGATTTTAAAAAGAACTTTCATATTTAAAAGGTTTTTGTTAGTTGTTAGCGCTGTTAAACGGTCAAATCTGACAGAGTATTATTTTTTTTTCGAGAATTCAAATTGGACAAGTGATAATGAGTAAAAGACACGTTTCTATTGTAATGGGCATATAGCTATATGTGATATTAACACAAGTTTAGATCATCACCTATTTGTGTCAAAGGAATACAAGATATTTAGTCAGACTTAAAAACGCACACTCAAAATATAAGGAAAACTAGACCTCGTAAAGCTGCATTTCCTAGTAAAACTGCATATCTCCCGGATAGCCGCAGTCTACCGCAACAAATATCGGCAAGTATAAGCAGCACATTGCAATTGAAGAACTGAAGACAAAAATACTCGTATCTCATAGCCTAATAAGAAAGTTGCCAATATTGCAGCTGACGAAACAGTTTAGACGCAACGGAAAGACGAAGCATAGACATGAAACTTGAAAAATGCTATTAAAACCCAAGAGCTACGACCACGACTACTTTGGACACACACCACACTTTCTCCGATTTATTCGACAGACCGATATGAACAAGTTATTTGAAACAGTGACTGAATTTGTTATCTCTTCGAAAATGATACCACATAAAATGACACTGACTGATAGCAAGTTTTTAGTGAAGATTTGAAAACACCTTTTTAAGCCGATTTACATCATATGAGGCACTGACTGACAGCAAGTCTTCAGTGAAGATTTGCAAACACCTTATTAAGCCGATTTACATCATATAAGATCTTGGTATGTGATCGTGAGATCTTTTCAGCAATAATGAAGGAAGCTGCAATTAATGCAATTTCACAATTTTTGTCATTTTTTTAGAAATTTTTTTTACCTCTATTCCAATATATGACAATGGTCCACGACAATGGTATATGATTAAACAGTTATTTTGATTATTGAAGCTGAAATTAGGTCATATTCAGACGAAACATATAACTTTACAATCAGAGCCATTAGAAGGAGAGTTAAAGCCGTCAACGAATTAACAATTTTGGCAGATGTTACGTTCCATACAGAACCTACATATTTGGCAAATGGCAGATAAACTTTTGACTTTATCTCCAAATTTGCTTGTGTGTTTTTTGTTAAGCTTTTTTATGGTAATAACAATATTTATAAAAAAAAAAAACAAAGTGGTAGTTGAAATTCGTTGTAAAAATAATCATTGGTGTTGAAAGCCTACCTGCAGATTAAATTACATTATAATAAGTAGTGCTTACAATGTTTACAGTATTTGCTTTTTCAAACGTTTGATTTTTGTCTTTAAATTTGGGTCTTTCTTTAATTTTGTTTCTTTAATAAAGTTTTTCTGTTGTTCTCACTTTCATTTTCTTTCCCTTTGATTTTTATATAGTTTGATTTGTTTTTGTTTTCCCTTTTAATGATTTGCCTGCCACAACACCTATTTTCTATTTAGATCATCAAAATAAATACGTTTTAAGTCGACAAGGACGACCTTTGTTGGTACACCAACGACATGTTTACTTTCAACACAATCCGAAACTGTGGCGCTGTACACACTTCCGCAAGGATAAGTCTAAGGTGTATCTATCTGAACGACGCCACAATGGTGGCATTCAGATATTTGGAAGTCATCGTCATGGCGAGACTTATGGCAGGCAGTTGATTTATAAAACCGTTGATGTTAAAAAAAGTGCTTGAATGTGATTTTCACCACGCCAAAGAACACGTTCATCATCGGGTAATAGTAGAATAAGTGAAGGACGATGGTAATCATACCTAAGATCAATAGAAACAAAAACGTACCATACGAAAAAAGTAATTAATTTAAATTAATGTATTATAAATACGAACGTATTTATTCAATGTATTATAAATACGAACGTATTTATTCAATGTATTATAAATACCACGTAGCATTTTAAAGATTTAATGTGTAGTGATATGTATCATAATTAAAAATAATTTTTATATTTCAAATCAAATGGTCTAATATAATAATACAATAATAACCTGTCTTGCACAATTGCTTTGCATAGTAAGTAATTTAATAATAATTATTTATCGTTGACTAGGTTAGGAAAAACTGATATATACATACGTACATATGCGAGTACATATGTATATCCAGAACAAAAGGAAAATATGTATTGTTTGCTATCCCGCTAAACTTGCTGTACTGAAATGTGTTTTATAGTCAAAACAATTGTGATGGGTAATTTGAATGTTAGTTACATTCATTGTGAATTGCAACAAAATTTAGGTGTATTCAGAAAAGTTTAATTTAATTAAACATTATGTTACTTTTATAAGAGAACATATTGTGTTGTTAAATAGTTAAAACATTGTAATTATTTTATTTTTGTTGTACA
The DNA here is from genome assembly GCA_019455685.1 of Philornis downsi. NCBI lineage: Eukaryota > Metazoa > Arthropoda > Insecta > Diptera > Muscidae > Philornis > Philornis downsi. Next base: position 665,332 of record JAHXMU010000029.1, on the reverse strand, counting down.
CATTTGTCCAACAAAACCTCTCATAGTTTTTCATGCATACGGCTTTAAATTTTTCACTTAAAATTCTAAAAATTAATTTCTTTTTATTTTCTATCTCCAACATTCTCTTAGTTTAGAATGTAGAGTGATAACTTTTGAATTTTTCGTAGAGTAATTAAATACAATAACAAAATGTAATACCGCTCTTTGAATAAGAAAGTATTCAGTACTTATAAAAATGAGGCCAAATTTGTATATGACCTCCTTTTCGAATGCTGATAATAAATGTAAATAATCATTAAATATACTCGTATGGGCAAATTTTTGAAAACATAAAAAATTAAATAAATATATAAAAAATAATAATAAAAAGGATTAATGCCCTTTTCCTGGGTTTGTACCAGGATTGGCTTTTGATAACAATCAATTTTTTACTTTTATGTGTATGACTCATTCATGTCTTCACATTACGTTTTTGATTCACATGTACTTTCCTTTGTTAATTAATTCGATATATACATATCAATTTTTTAGTAAATTTTATTAAATTTTACAAAATTTAGCTGCTATTCAAATTTTCTATTTGGCCACACTATTTTTATTATTATATCCATATTTATATATACCTTTTTCTGTTTATGCTTTCATACTTTCATGTTTTGGCATTTTCACATTTTAAAATTTTTACATTGGAACATTTTGTTATCCTCAAATTTCACCATTCATATTTCATCAAATTTCATCATTCATTCATGTTAATAATCATTTACAAATTGTTTACAGATTTTCTGAAATAGATAAGACTTACTTTTTGTTTTGGTATTAAAAAAAAATTAATTTTCAGAATTGCTTTAACTCAACAAATTTGAAAAGGCAGTTAATTCGATGGCGGTGAGTCTTGAACATGATGCTGTTCAAACGCTGGCAACAGGTTTCTCCACTATAATGTAATTATAGTAGCTGTCTTTAATAGTTTTACAATATTACTGTTAGTATTGAATACAAATTCCCAAAAAATAAAATAAGGCTTTATAATAAAATGATTCTAAATAACTTGTCTTTCATGAGATTACTTCATATCTCTTGACTTTTTACTAACATATTTTCCTGTTTACAGGTCCACCAGCAACAGCTGCCGCCACTCATGTGATGGCCCAGCACTTGGCTGACACGAAACCAAAACTTTACGCTCTCCCCTTGCCAATTGGTGTTTGGTTGTATGACGAGAATTATTTCTATATGCGCAATCAGAAACAGGGACTAAATCTGATATTTCGTGGTTATATGTACAAAAAGGAAGCCAGTTTTCGTTCAACCATCAACTGGATCTGTTCGAGCGGTAATGGTAAGCGTGTATCAGAAAACAAATGTACCGCACGGTGCATTACGAAGCTGGAGGGTGGTTTGAAATTAGGCAAAAACGCTCACAATCATCCGCCGAAATTCAACGATGACACAATGCCGGCTAATCTCATAAAAGGGGATGGAGTGCAACCAAATCGTCTGAAAATGATATAAGTATGCAGCACTGGAAATCGTGAAATTCTAGTATGATACATACTAAAGCTAATGTAAGCTAAAGTTTAAGTTTTATTTTATTGATAATTTGAGATTTTATTACGGATTATACAGTTCGATGTTTTCGTTTTACTTCTGAATAAAACGAATATCAAAAGAAATTCATGGTACAACTTTTAAATGCGAGTGCGATTTGATTTTATGTTTCGCGCTTAAATATATTTATTTGTGATAATTTAACACAGCTTTCTTATATGTAACAGTCTTTTCAGCAATTATCTTATTTCTTCAACAGTGTTTCCAGTGTTATTTCTTCAACGGTTGCCTGAAAATAAAAATCAACTTTTATATAAGTTGTTTTATAAGTTGTTTATACGAACTTTGAGCCGAATAGAGTGAAGAGTTTTAGACACTATTTTGGTTCGAAAATTTCTGTTCATCAGTTTCGTTGAAGACCTACAAAATGCTTCTGCCTTACTTTAACGCCTCTCAGAAGCAAGAGCACATGCAATATCAGCTGGAGTACATTTTTGTTAGCTACAATATATGTTGCTGGTTTCACATTTTCATTTTTGATAGGGTGTTCCTCGTATAGCGCAACATCCAAAATATGTGAACACCAATGTTATTATAACTTTTGTACAAAAGTTCAATTATGTAATATTGGAAATTCTACGTGCAAGAGAACCTACATTAGCTTTACTTACGCGTGGAATTTCCAATAACATGTTATGTAAAACTTACCTTCTCCTACACAAACATTACTCATTTAAAACCTATTCGAATAGTATAGTATAATTTTTTACATTAACTAAAATTTCCGATTCCATCTTATATGGATTGGAATACATTTTCACAGAATAGTCAATTCGTATGAAAACTTAATTATTTTCATAATTGTTTATGGAGGGAATTACTGGAATATGTGCAAATTTATGTAAATCTATTTCAACAAATCATAAAATAGCGAATAGTTTGACATAGTTGAAAATTTCGTCAAGCATAATGAGGTGCCCTGAATAGCATACAGAATTTAATTTATTCGCAAAGCATAGGAGATTCCTTATTTTGCGCGATGACAGGAATATGAATGAGGCCGACTATTTAAACAGCAACCTACCGCTGTTTCCATTGTTGGGTATTGGCAAAGTCTTATCTTTGCACATTCCACAGTAGATGCTTTGAAGCGTTCTAAATTCGACTTGAAGACAGATATCCCCAGGTCCCTGACTATACTTTTATCCAGCACAAAGGGATGATGTTGTGCGGTGGCCTTTTTTTCGTGATCATCCACATTCAGCATGAGGTTCCTGACTTAATTCGCATTTAAGGAACTCAACTCGGTAATCTTAAAATTTCTGAACGAGAAGGCAAAGCATAGGAGATTCCTTATTTTGCACGATAACAGGAATATGAATGAGGCCGACTATTTAAACAGCAACCTACCGCTGTTTCCATCGTTGGGTATTGGCAAAGTAGGTGTTCGATAGTCTTATCTTTGTACATTCCAAAGTGGATGCTTTAAAGCGTTCTAAATTCGACTTGAAGACAGATATCCCCAGGTTCCTGACTATACTTTTATCCAGCACAAAGGGATGATGTTGTACGGTGGCCTTTTTTTCGTGATCCACATCCAGCATGAGGTTCCTGACTTAATTCACATTTAAGGAACTCAACTCAGTAATCTTAAAATTTCCGAACGAGAAGTCGTCCTTCTCTGCTTCCAGCAATCAATTACAGCAGCAATCACCATATTTAGGCGAGTACTGCGCTTTTAAATTGGCGATTTCCTTCATTTGTCTTACAAATCTGTAGCCCAATGACCAAATTTAAATTACATTTACATAATATAATAATTAATTAATAATTATAATCATAATAATATGATGTAAGCGGTCATTTAGAAGGTGGTGAACCATTAAATATTTTAAGAGAATGCAATTGACAATTTTCGAACAAGCGGAATATGCAACATTTCCCACTTACATGATACAAACATACGGCAGACAAACTGTTGTTGTTTAGAGGGAAACACAGGTGTTGGCAGAAGAACAGAGCTTTAAGGGGCACCAAAATCTTAATATAAAATTGATCAAAATCTTTAGTTGACCGCGTGGCTGATAGTGTTTTAAAAAGCAGTAAAATTATCTACTGCTCAAATAAGCGTTCTATAAATAAAAACGCCGCCAAATGTTGTAAGTCTATGTTTCGTCATTGATTTCTTAACATTTCATTTTATGTGAACGACACAATCTGCTGCTTTGTAAAGACTTAACAGTACGTATACCTATACAGTGATTTTTTAATGGTATATTTTTTTATATTGGCGGTAATTTCTGAATGGATCGCTACGCAGTTTAAATATGCACTATTTTTTCATTTAATAAATCAATTGTGTGTATTTGTAATACTCCACTATCTGTATAGATAGTCATTATATAAGAGAAAAGTTATTTAAGAGAAATGTTTATGTCGTAAATTTTCCAATAAAGTTTAGAATCTCGTTTTAAATAGTTTGAAATGTACGAACATAGAAAACTTCTTAACATTTAATTTTATTTCATTTTATTATTTTTTTAATTACTTTTTATAATATGATAATAAAGATATTTCAATTTCTTATTTATTTGTCCATTATGTCAAATATAACCTTTATTTTTTCAACACTTCATTATATAGCCTACAAATCCATTGAATATTTTCCTTTATTTTAAAAATAATACCATTTGTTAACGAATACCATTTAGTTTCATTACTTTATCCTACATTTTCTTTCTTTTTTTTTCTTTATTCCACGCATATACTTTCCAGAGATCCAAATTTTAAAAGTAGGAAGTGCCGAATATATTGTACATAACGCCATGAAATATCAAAAGATACGTGCTACGCCATATCGCAGCTATTGGTATTGTCTAACTCTAGGCTGCCCAGCCTATTTGGTATTGAGCGATTTGAAAGGAGGAAAATTGATAAAATGTAAAGCGCATTATGAGCAATGTTTTTCAAATAAATAAATGGTTACATGAAAACGAAAATATGTATTGAAAACGAGTTTTATTTGTTTCATTTGTACACAAAGTTATTGTTTACCAGACTCTAACTAATACTCTTTTTATTTTCTCTTCTTTTCCCCAAAATTAAATTTCTTTGCATTGTCCACATCAACTGCCTTTTTAGACGCATCCCCCTATTTCGAGAAAGTTTTACTGCAACCAATTATTCCGCAGGAGCAATCGCAGCAACCTCATATGAAGTTTGTCGTACAGACGCAATCTTCGTCGTCATCATCATCTACAAAAGTAGTATCCAGTGTTCCTGCAAGCCAGCAACGTATCTCTTCTTCCTCCTTAAGCAATAGTAATAACGGTCCGGTATTCGTGGTCAGTAAGTATGGCACGAAGCAGTTGCTGTTGAAGCAGCACACATTCAATCGTCATGTTATTCGTGAAGATGTGACCTACTGGCGTTGCAGTCAATTTGCCGTGTTGCGATGCAAAGCTCGCATCAAAACCAAAGGGCAAACACTCACCGTGCTCAATAGTGAACACAATCATGAAGTTATAACTCAGGCCCGCAAATATGGCTCCCTTAAGAATTTGATAGCTGCCCGCAGTGGTGGTGCTGCCTCCAAAAAGAAAGTAGATGAAAGCTTTGCTCTTAAAAAATTGGAACACTTGCAGGCTTAAATAAGACAATGAATCGCAGGGGGTAATCGTTTCGCTAAAACGTCAGGTTTATACAAAACTTACAAAGCTTAAGTGTTTTAAATAATGGTTATACATATATCTCTTTTTCTCAAAAAATTATACTACATTTTTCTTTAATGTTTTTTTCATTTTTGTTTTTTTAAATATAACTTTTATAACTATATGACATATAAAAGATTGTATTACACATTTATGTTTTTCCATTTCAGATAATTTGTTAAATTCTTAAGAATAATAATAAGCCACAGAAAATGTAACTTGTGTGTATAAGTAGTGTAAGATTGCTTAATAATTTGGACATCTTTTTGTAAAACTATTATTTACTTAAATATATAACAGAAACCCTGATATGACTTCTTGTATAATGATTGTAATGTATTTTTTAAGTATTTTCAGATGATATGTGGGCAAGAAGTCAAACGAAGAGTATTCATCAAGTCTATAACGAACACTGAAAGTGTAATGCAGCGGGAAGTAGAAAGGAGTTCCATTTCGCATCGAAATTGATTTCTGTATATTGAAATCTTTGGTTCCATTTTGGTTAAGACTGAAGAACAGACTACTGTTTACTGGCACTCTTTGGGATATAACTACATGAAACGCTACTGAATCTAAATCCGGTTTGCAATTTTTTTTCTGCAAATCCAAATTTTTTGGGACTTTCGCTGGAACTTTCGAAAATGCTATTTTGAGAAATCGGTTTTGTCTTTAGCCATAAGAAATGCGATCTAATTCTAAAAAAATGTTGGGTTTATGTTAATTGGAGAAGTGTGCAAACCTGGTAAAAGCGAGTTTAGAAGAGTAATCATCGGATCTGATACAACTATTTTCCCAAATTCGATTTCTTTTTTAAATCGAGTTGTTATACACAGAATATTATACCGTTCGCTGAAAGACTTTGATTGTGAAAAATCGGTCGTAGGAAACTCCCTACAATTTCGCGTGTGGAAATTCAAATAGGGCTGTGTAACAAATATATGTGCAAATATTTGTTTCGGTCTTGGGAATATTTCCAAACTCTACGTTTTTGCCACTTCAGAAAATTAAGTGGCATTTTTGGTGTTTCCAACTGCAATTTGTTGTAATTTTTATACTTGCATATTTATAGAAATATGTGCGTTTCCGAAGTACTATAAAATTGCGCTTTCGAAATTTTCTTAAAAATGTTACGTGTTTAATTGGAAACCAGACTCTAAGCACAAATCCCACTAATTTCAAACATCTTGAGAGTGATTAGATTTCAAATATGCTTTAGCCCACTTTCAGTTTAATTTTATTTAATTTAATTTATTTATTCAGGATTGTAATTTTAAGCCTTAAGGCCGATTTGATTAAATTACAATATTACAAAGTATCTTCTCCATAATACAATAACAAATGCATTGTACAACTTTACAACACTAATATTATAAAAAAGTTTATGTAACTTAATACTAGAAAAATATGATTTACAATATGACGATCTACTTCACTTCATATAGAGACGTGAGCAAACCGCTCTGCTCATGAGCAGTGGGTACGAGTTTCCAATGTGGTGAATGAATTAGTCATGTACACCAGCATGTACATTAAAATTATTATGGGCGTAATAGTGAGCAAGGGTAATCTTTATAATATTTCTTTCATAGCGCAAAAAACAAAAAAATGTGTTTTTTTTCTGATGTAGTGAATTAGGTGTAATTAACTCGGCTAACTAAAAATATATGTTGCAGAAAAGTTTGAAAGAATTTTAGCAGAAGACTAATAAAAAGAAGTCTGCTTAATGAATATAAATAAAGTGTTTAATAGTGGATGGCCAACGCAGTTCGTTTGAGAATTAGAAGAATTCAAACTTGCGCGTTGCCCGTTCAAACTTAAACAGCTTTCCCTTAATTATCATCTGCTAGTCTGCCGAATTTTTTCATTTGTTTTTCCAATTATATAAGAGATAATACTCGTACCAATTGTAATCACTAGACATAGCACATTCGCATTACGTTCTGTTTTAGTGCCTTCAGGCATTTATGAATTAGTCTCACCAATTTTGAAAGATTAAAGCGGCCATCTTTTGGATGGTAAAAATCATAGTCTAAAGACACTGCCATTATCATTAAGATTTAGCGAAAACCTTTAGTCCAGATTCTTGCTGTGTCTTTCTTCCACGTGGGTTGTGGTTGATACCAAACTCGCTGGTAAAGACTTTGTTCTCGAATGTGGAGTTGCATTGCAACTGGGTGCTACAGACCCATAGAGTAGCAGAGGTGGTAAGATAGGCCTCACCTCCGCCAACGGAGATTTTGTTCCATGCTAGCATAATCAATTTGGTATCTCCTGGCTGCGAAGAAAGGGTTGACAATATGCGATAGAACCAAGATTGTCAGCCCTTTTTCCTAGATAGCGCAAGTTTTTACTTGGCTATTCCAGGGGGTCGTTGGCAATCGCATTGTAATATGCCCAGAGTGTCGCACACCGTGGGTAAGGCCTTCACAGCGAGACTCACGTTAAACCCTCGTGGACTTCTGTGTCTTTCTTTCATCGAATGTTTGCATGCCATTCTTTCAAAAGTAATATAAAAATAATATATTGTTCGCTGTAGACTTCGTCTTCAGAAATAGTGAGTGGTCTCGCTGCGATCAGATATTCTCTGTCAAATGTTTGAAGATCCATGAATGGGATGTGGGAGAGCTTCTTAAATGCAGTGAGGTTACACGCATTCTATTTCTAAACTCACTCAACGGGACCTACAGTTTAGTGATAATTCCTTATCGATTACTCAACTACTCGAAATGTTCGTCAGATACATCAAATTGACCGCCGCTCGAATAATGATAGGTGGCTGTAGGCGGGATTGAACTCGCTATAAGTCGAACGGTAGTCGGTTGTACTAACCATCGAGCCTGACATGTGACATCTCTAGAACTAGGACCAGCACAGGAAAACTCTAATGGCTCTTTTCAAACCCAAAAATCTTTGTGTGTGTGAAAAATTCATTTCAAAATTATTGTGATTACAGATGGTTTGCGATGTTTCGAAATTCTAATGTAACATATCTCGAAAAGTCGATAATATGTAATAAACCTCTATTTCAGGCTTAATACCAATCAATGCAATTTTTTTTAACTCCCAAAGCATTAGTGGCAAATATTCCAACACTGCAGCATGATATCAAAGATCACCATAACAGGTGGGGACCGTAATCCCACATCGGTCTGGTATTTAGATGAACTTGATCAACCAAGTTTTTAGTTGGATTAGACAAATATTTGGTAAAATGCTACGTCGTAAGAACAAATGAAAATAAAAACGATAATTACATGGTCCAAACAAGTATTTAATAATGTAAAAAGCCTGAGAACAAAAAGAACTATTGTTATTTTCTTTTAGCCCCCATTTTCTGTTATTCGCTTCTAAGTTATCCCTCCACTCCTGCCGAGTTTCTTCTTCAAGCAAATGTGACTGCACATAATCTGTTATTTAAAGGTTTCTAAACAGAGAAGAACTGTTTGTATCAGATGTTTACAATATATTCACTAAGAGCAAAAAATGGCAATTGAAAAAAAAAAAATTGTTAAAGTGCTATATTTGAATAAATTGTTAAATTATATATTTTGTCAGCAACATCTGTTTGAAGCTTATCCTATATTCTAATTGTGGTTTTTGTTGATACAATATTTTGTTAGTAGCTTAAATAAATCGATTGGAAATTGTTTTAGTCGAAAAAAAAAAACGTAGAAAGTACCAAATAAGGATTTAATTATCTTCTATAAGAGATGCTTCAAAGAATCTTATGGCATTTGAACTACCAACACATGAATTATCCAAAATCTGTATTGTTACACCAGAGTATAGACAGCGTTTCTGATATGATAGAGTTATTAGTTATAATAACAATAGCTTAGAGCAAATGAAATCGAAATTTACACATAATATTTTATTCACACTGCCTCTAAATCGTCACGAATGTTGTTATTGTAATAGCTACAATTTTCTTCGTGACGACTTGAGGCGACTTCAGGTGGCAGTGACATTCTCTAGAATATGACATTGCGTTTGATCGCTTACGATATATAAAAATGTTATAAAAATTACTTGAGCATGACAACGATTGTATGAAATCGATATACATGTATTTTTTTGAAAGTAGTGGGCAGAAAAATCCTTGCGGCTATTACGGTTTAAGAAATGGACATGAATCCTTTTATACCTTAATATTTAACTTTGAAAATTTTACGAAAATGGGTGGGTATATTATATAAATTGATTCAATCAATTTCTAAAGTCCTATTATACAAATTCGTGTAGTTGTGCGTATGGTATACCCCTCGTTTACGAAGAACATGCAGGCTTCCTTGTTTGTACTTCCACGCTGTACATCTTGTTGAACTCTTCGTATGACTTGAAGATTTGTACTTTATTCTAAGTTTCTTTGTGTTGCACTTTTATATTTTGTGTTAATCATATTTTATTAATCTTACTCTTCTTGTCTCTTTCATTTTCTTTTCTTTTGGCTGTTTGTGATGCGTCCAATATTATTCAACTCCTCGAAGTTGGCAATTATTTCATCACTTATATTACGGGATTTCGTGGCAGTCGTAAACTCAAAGTTGGCGATTATACATTTACGCGTAATAAAGCATCGGGAAACAAAACTTATTGGTCTTGCGCCCGGGCCGGCATACACAAGTGTAAGGCTCGTGCCGTTACGATCGATGAGGATTACCGTCACGATGTGGTGCTGAAATGTGGCAAACATAACCATCCACCGTTTTAAGTATCAGCGTCTCACTACCATCAATACCATCACTAATATGCGATGTTTTTGCCATAACACTTCAATTTTATTCTATTCATTTTATACTACATTGACAGCAATATTAATTTTTATCTCCCTCTGTACTTTTACCAGCAGTTCTAGTTGAAATTAAAATGGTATTTAATTTTTATTTTTTATTTTTCAAATTTGTTTGTTTTGTACGTCAAAGAAATTATAATAAAATATTTTTAAAAACTTGTTACAGAAAATTGATTGTAATTTTTGCCTGTGCTAAGTGGCAGGAAGGAGACTGGTGCATTTCTTATACAGTGAGATTGTTTTGTTTTTATTAACATTTCCTTTTTGTTTTACTATTTTCTAGATTGCAAAGTTGAGTGCGGTGACATACAGTTCATCGTGGGTCAAAGGGGTTCCAAATTGTTGGCCTACAAGGGCTATAATTTTGTCAAGAATCGTCAGAGTGGTCTAAAGACTTACTGGATATGTGCGAAAAAGGTAAGTAGCGATAATCTTGTAGAAAATAATATTTAATATTTATCAAAAAAGTAGCTAAATTTTAAACACGCATGTATAGCAGACTTACGTCTGACTGACGTCTGAATGACTTGTGTTCTACATTTCGCACAGCAACTTAATTACTCCAGAAGCGTGGTCTCCTTAAACATCTGTCAGATAGAAGCATTGTTAGGCTATTACTCAGGTGCTTCGAAAGTTTTATACAGTAGTTTAGTGAGAGTGCTAGTTGAGGTCAATCATATTTATTGAGATGACTTGCTCGCCTCGCATAGCAACTGCAACGATCTGCCCAAGTGGTACACAAAACTCCAAAATCATGTTTTCTTGTTCCCTACTCGAATAAGTGCTTTGCCAATACAGGCAATAACGAAAAATGTGTGCTTAATCGGTACTAAAAGTGACAATTACGCAGTGCAACACAAATTTTGGGGGAGTGAGGTTCTTAGGCGAGTGTAGTTAAATCCTCGAAAAGGAGATAGCTGTGTAGTTGTACTTTTTTTGCAGGTGAGGAAAATTTTGAGAATCGTATTAGATTTTGTGCGAAATAATTTATGAAATCAAATAAAAACACTGCATTGATGAGTCACTTGTTGTGATTATTATCTTCAGTAAAATTTCGCATGCAGCGTCTGTTAAAATTTCTTCTTACAGCGATTACTGAAAAGGAGTATTTGAATGGGTAGTTAGCTGTTTAAAATAATCTAAATTTTAGATTATCTAATAAACAAAATACATTAAAAAAAATTACAAAAAAATGAGAATCCTTCATCTTTAGCTAGATCATCTAAAGTAAAGCTAAATATTACCTATCCTTTGTCAAAGCCTCAACTTTCTGATTTACTCTATTCATTTTCGTGTGCTGGACTAAAAGAACATTTAGAATTTAACGTGTATTCATTTACTTTGGAATACCTTCCAGCACCTTCCCAACAATTAGATTTTGGATAGATTTCCCAGTTCTTGTGATAAATTAAAAAATTTCGAAAAGGTCCATTCGAAAACAATGATTAATCATATCCAAGGATATCCGCAGTATATTTGATGAAAATTTTATATAAGGAATTGACAATTTTGTTGCACTTTTTTGCATATATTTTGAAAAATAACTTATAGGAAGATGCAATATTCTCGTCCTAGTAAAATTTGTAGGACATTTTCTTTCGTTAACTTCGCATTTTAATGCATTTTTTGCGAATTGGTGGAATAAAGATGAATATATAATAACTATTTGAAAGTTCTACAAGTATAATCTTAGGTATATCTCACTGATGACCTGTAAAAAAAAGATTATTACAATTTTGCGAGTACCTAAAATAGAGTAGCGCAATCATTTGTCAAGGGAGTCATTTACTTCCAAAGAAAAATCTTAATTATTGTTTTCGTAATCATTATCATTATTTATGAAAAAAGAAGAATATTTAGATATTTTTGACAAAAAGAAAAATAATAATAATAAAACGTAATATACGAGGTGTGATCAAAAAATAACTGTTATTTAAAATTTGTTTCAAAAAACTATTTATTCATTAATTTCTATTTTATTTCCTTTAAAGTAGTCCCTCTCTAATCTTCTAATCCTCGAAACACTTCTAAAACGCGATTTTTGGTATCGCCAACAGTTCCTGTTTCGGGTTTTCTTTTATCTCCTCAATCGTAGCAAAACGTTTTCCTTTCATCGGTCTCATCAGTTTTGGGAAGAAGAAATAGTCAGCGGCATAACTGCGGTTTTGTTTTTGGCCAAAAACATTTCAAATGTTCTTGCACTTTCAATTTCATTTTTTACACAAAACTTAATACAGTTTTTTTGATCCATTTTTTCGAATAGTAAAAAATCGAAGAGCACACCAAAACACGACTAACCTTTTTATCTGTCTAAAACAAACTGACAATCTAAAATGGCTGATATTGTCAACATATATAACAGGCATGTGTAGCAACATAACAGAAAAAAAAATTCGAAAATCAAACAAACGTAACTCACGAAATTTGAAAAAACCCGTTTTTTATCACACCTCGTAAATAACAATGGACAAATAAGGACGATAATTATGTTACACTAAAGGATGATTTATAATGATTGAAATAATTCCGCTGTATTTATTGTTAAAACACATTTCTTCAGTTGAAAGCATGGAAAATGCGGTGATGGTAATGAGGGTGGTGTCGAAATGATTCTGAATTCTAAATGCTTTAATGCTTTGCTGTCAAAAGGTGTAATTTCGGTTGCTCCATCCACAAGCTGTCCTACTAGCGATAGTCTTGCAGGGGGGGCATTACTTTTTCAAAAAAAAAAAACACACAGTTACTTACTTAAATGATAGCTACAGCAGTAATTATTGCCTATTATGCGCCTCACACGCAAAAAGAATCCAAGAGTTTTTTTTTTCAACTTTGCCATGACGATTTAGAAAAAACTGGTTTATTTCTTCTACGCTGTCTGTTTCCTAATCCAGATTTTTCGCTGCATGGCAAGACAGATACGATTAGTATTTTGTATATACAATGGAATAAATGTGTTCAAATATTTACAATAATCATTTAATTTTGCGAAATTTTACTTAAAAAAATTTACTTAAAAACTAAAAAATTTTGAAAATTTTAGAAACTATAGAAGGCGTCATTGTAGGTAGTAAAAGTAAAAGAAGTCAAATCCACTTTTGCAGACTCTCTTCCAATATTTGAGAAATAAAAATGTTGACTAAAGTCGAAAGCGCACACTAATAGCTACAGCCTTTACAATCTATAGCAGATATGTTCACTGTAGCTCTCTTCATTATCATCACCATAAGCATTTAGAAGATATTCTTCTCAAACCTAGAGAAGGCTACTATATTATACCGCAGTGTTCGTCCAATTAGGACAATACCATCATCGTACGCAAGCAGTACGAGGTTTTTAAATGTTACCATTGGTATGCTGAAAACGTTTTAGTACGTTTGATGCGAAAGGATTCAGTAAGATGTTTGCTTATTTTCACTAAATCTGCAAATAGATTGCTGCTATGCCGCAAATGTGTACCAATTTCACAAGAACGTCGAAACTAGTTATGGCTTTAAATAATTTTTGCTGAAGTATTCTGTTGAAGACAACAATCTAGTTGATGGTACGTGTTGATATACCGTAGTGCGAATATCTGAGTAATTGTCGATTTACAAAGTTTAAAGCCATGTTTTTCATATAACACTGACATGAACTTATATGTAACGATTAAAAGGCGGATACCACAATATTTGTCATTTGCACTTACACCGCGCTTCTATTCAAATATAAACATAATATGCTAATCTTGTAATCACTGGTTATGTCTTCGATTGGCGACCTGTATAACTCTCTTCTAGGATCTAGTTGAATCACGAAGGTTTAATTTTCCCATTATTTGTATGGTTTTTGATGTATTATCTTTTTTGCTCTTTGGAATATCGAAGCATGACCTTTAAAAGAAATATTATTGCAAATAGGATCAAAATGCGAGCAATATAAAAATATATAGCTGAACTTCATTTGGGTCCATTTTAGGTAACACATATCGAAACTTACAGTAATTCCTTTTTGGAATTTTGTTTCAAATGGAGCTACCCTTTTGCAGACAAGTAGGAAGATAGATCTGGCTGTTTCGCTTTTGCTGGTTTACGTAAAAATGAAAGATTCCGATCATGGTCCCAATAGTCAGTTAAATTTTAGAAAACGCTGAGGGTTTCTAATATATAAATTGCTAAGTCTTACCAGAATTATTTTATTGGTCAAAATCTGTGAAGTTGCGCTAATTTATTATATATTTTCTGGGTGTGAATTATTCTAATTTGTATTTTGTGCTTTTTATGTTCTATTTCAATTTTCTACAGATTTTTATTATTAAAAGATAAAAAAAATAAATATTTTTTAAAATAATAAAAATATGTTATGTTAATTTTTTGTTTTTGATTTGTTATATTAAAATTTTTTTGTTATTTTTAATTATTTTTCTATTCTTATTATTACTTTTTTGTTTTAAACTTTGTTCAATTGATTGGTTTTACTTTTTTATTTTATCGTTTTGTACTTTACATTACTTAATAATTTATTCAAAACTTTTTGAATTATTCGAAAGCCATACCTATTATTTGCGATTAAAAAAATTTAAACATATGTAACAAATAGTGTTTAATTCATCTTTCTGCTCAATTTTGCGATCCTTTGTAATCATTCTGTAATTATTTTTGTATATTTTTTCCTTCTTTTCTATTCTCCCATCATATTTTCCTACATAGGGTAGTCTAAAGTGTAACGCCCGTGTGGCCACAGACGTTATTCATGGTGTTACTAAAATTGTTTTGGAGTCATGCCCGCATAACCATTCCCAGCTGGTGCCGCGCAAAAAACGTCGGTCGGCATTTGCTGTAACAAAGGCCCTGCTTGACGACGATCAGACACTTCTGGACGAGATACTCATAACAAGAAAATTAATTAAAGTCCAAACATCTCCTTAATGAAATTAGTATAGAAGCAACTAAAGAAACTCTTTAAATTAGATGGATTTTTTGTATATTGTTTCCATTTTCTAGTGAAATCAAGTTTAAAATAAATTAAATAAATTTTAATTTTAATTTATTTACTATGTATTCTTTAGGATTTTGTGTAAATGAGCAAAACATTTTTAGATAAGAAATGTTAGATTAATTTTTGGTATTATCCTTTTCCCCTGTTTTAGAACGTGCTGTTTTAACAACCGGTCAAAGGGGTTGTACCATTTTACTGTATAAGAATGAGAAATATGTGAAGAATCGTCGCTCAAGTACAAGAACCTATTGGATTTGTTCAAGGAAGGTAGGTGAAAGGACGGAGAAGCTAAAATTTTCATCATTCTGCAATGAATCAATCAAAAAAGTGCAACACATTTTAAGCTTTTATTAACACTACTATTCCTTTTCCTTTTGCAGGATATTACAGTGTGTAAGGCCCGCCTTGTAACCACTCGTGATGAAAACGGTCATGAAATCATTGTACAACATTCATTTGAACACGATCACGCTCGAAAATATCCAAAGCGTAAAAACAAGAAAATTAAAGACGACCTTTTGTTTCAGCCCGTGATATTGTCGGCAAATAATAAGGCGGGAATTCTACCAGTGAAAAAACTTAATGAAACGTAAAGGAAATGCAAAGTCAAAATTTCGACAACAATTTGTTGTCGTGATGAAAGCGGCCATTAACTCATTATGCAACATTCATTTGAACACGATCACGCCCGAAAATATCCAAAGCGTAAAAATAAGAAAATTAAAGACGATCCTTCGCTTCTGCCCATGATATTTTCGGCAAATAATAAGGCGGGAATTCTAGCAGTGAAAAAACTTAATGAAAATGTAAAGGAAATGCAAAGCCAAAATGTCCACAATAATTTGTTGCAATTTCTCATTGGGAAAATTTTTTGGATGATAATTGTCGGAGGAATGTAAAAAATTACATACATTTACATTTCTTATTAATATTCTTTACGGTTGTAATTATTTCGCTTTAGGATTTAATTATGATTTGTTCCTTTTAATGCCCTTTAATTCGTCTAATCGACCTTTAAATAGAAATCTCTTTTTGGTCATACGACCCGGTATTATTAGAGACACTTTTGAATTATCGTAACAGATTACTATCTTCTACGTGGACGACTGTAGCCGATGGTCAGTACAGGTGACTATCGTTGGCATGATCGCTGGTTCAACCCCACATACAGCCAGCTATCATTATTTGAGCGGCGGTCACCTCGATGTGTCTAATGAACACTTTGAGTAGTCTAGTAATCGATATGCCTTGTAAATGCTTCTCAAACGTCATTAAAATGTAGGTCTCGTTGAGCGAGTCTAAAAACAGAATGCGTGTAAGCTCACTGAATGTGAGAAGCTCTCCCATGTTTCATTCTTGAGATGTAAGAGAATTTGCTTTTTTGTTGTACTACTTTCTACAATTTGTTGTAATTTATTTCTAGTAAATGTAATTTATATGGTTATTTCGAATATAAGGATAAAATTTTCTAAATTTTCAAAATTTATTAATTTAGAATTTTATTTGAGTATGCATTAAATAATACCAAATCGAATAGTGATATCACTCACAACTATTTTAAATCACTATCGACATCAGTAATATCAATAGTCGCAAATAGTACGGTTTTTGTACCATAGAATTTTTTCCTGTCAGTAAAATCAATTGTAGCCATTAACCTTGGAGAGTCAAAGGTTTGTGTCATTTTGGAACTAGATGTCCACACAGTATGAGAGCTTGTTACAAACTGGAACTATGGAATATACACACACAACCTTGCTCCTGTCCACTGGTTAAGTGCCAAAAGTGTTCAAATAGTTCATGTATAATATCGTGTAGACTGGATCAATTGCATTCGCTGGCCGTACTGCAACCAATCCATGAGTTAATAGTTCCTTGAACGAGTTTCATAGGTTGCCACTGGTGCAATGTTTTCTGTTTCTGCAAGGATCAGTTCAATTTGGAATGAACATTAACAATTTGTAAATTTATTAACAAAAATGTAAGACACAGTTTAAAGAAATATTACTTTACTCTAGAATTTTATAATATTAATAAAGTTTTATAATACCAGAACCAGCTTTTGCCACAAAAAAGAAAGTACTTGTTTACAATTAATCGCTTTCCAAACAAATAACTGCAACAATTACATTCCCATGCCATAGGTTTAGAGAAAATTGTTCCCCTTTTGTATCCTTCTTTGGAACTAGTTGTGTACCAGTTCGAAAATATTTGTTTGGGAGGATTGAATATGATTCTGAAACAAGGCTTTCGCTTCAATCCTGTGCAAGGGAAAATGGAACAGCGCTGTACTTATTGAATCAAAATCTGAAAGTTGTTCACTAAAAAAAATATATAACTGGGTAGTAGTCAAAAATGGCCCTTAACTGATGGCGAAGTGGTTTAGTATGGTTATTATGAATTTAACATAAATACGCCAACATATTGTGCCTGCTTCTCCTGCTGAATAATGGAACATTGTACTTAAGAAAACGAATATAGTCGTAATTTCGAAACGAAAACAAAAGTTAAATTTAGCAACATTTTGAAAAAGGTTTTAAACGGTACCTTTTTCATCTCATCATTGGTTTTTTGATAAAATGCTAAAACTGTTTTGCGGTTTTTAAAAACTCATTTGATTGAGGATTAACACTTAAATCACCATTTTTGGAAAGAAAGCGTTTTGGCATGTCAGAGTGGCTACATATTGTAGTAGTAGGTTAAAGGCAGTAGCAGGGGAAATGTTGGGAAAAGTACCTGATGTCACTAGTTACGAGACGATGGTAGTGGTAAGACGGTAAATTTTTTTTTGTTTATGTTGATAATTTTCTTTCGATATTGGTCAGTTTTGCGTTTATGGTGATTTAGACGAGTAGCTTATATTGTCCATCACGACTGTGCGTGAAAATCGATCAAAAAAAATCTTACTATAGTTAAACTACTATTTTTTCCAATTGCATCGAATAAGGTAAGTTTAACGTATTATCATTTAGTATTTTCTTCTTTTTTTGCTATGTAATATTATATTGGACTAATTTACGTTTGAGAAATTGTTGTTATCGTCTATTTTTGACTGCGAGAAACATCATGTCACTAACTGTGAGATACTTTTTTCACATTAAAGTCGGCTTGATCTTCATGTTTACTTTATTTAACGTTTTGTGTCAGGTGTTTTGATTAGTTTTCTCGAATTTTTAGGCATTCCAATCCAAAAAAGCTACTGGATTCCAGGAAGATTCTACTGGAATCTTCTTAAAACCATTTAATTTTGTTTGTTGGGTCAAAAATGCATCTGATGCCCGCGAACGCGCCCTTGACAAAAGCACCTTTCAGCGTTACATAAATAAAGGTTAGTTAAGAGGATATTCCATGAGTTGAAGATCATGCATTAATGGAGCTCATTTGTCTGCGCGGTAGAAAAACTCCATCGAATATGGTATGATTTTTTTATTCTGTGGTATTTTTTCCATGATGAGTGTTTCTTAATGAAGTTTCTTCTTTTCAATTTCAGGTTTTTTCCTCAAGCAAGAAAAATAATATCTTGTAGACCACATCGTGAAATGTGTTGACCGTTATAACGACATGATTTCAATGACTTGAAGGAATTCAAGTAAGCTCGACCCTCTATATCCGTATATTTGGAATGAGGATTCAAAGTCGGTCGTAAGTGATGTTATTTTTTTATGAGGCGTCATCCAGAACTGAAGCTGTGATTAACGAAAGAAACAACCATCCGTTAGAATGTTGTCTACCCATCTATTGTCGTTTATAAAAAGGAAAGAATTGGCGCTCCAACTAGCCAATAAGCTTGAACTTCTATATCAGTCTATTTCGAATGAGGATTCAAAGGAGGCCGGTCGTAAGTGGTTTTATCTTTTTATGAGACGTCACCTAGAACTGAATCTCTGATCAACCAAACAAACAACCATCCGCCAGTATATTGTCGATCCATCCATTGACGTTTATGAAAAAGAAGAGTTCAAACCTGAACCAATTAAACAGTCAACAATTCTAGGAGCATTAATTTTGCCCCATAGCAAAATAATATAGAAAACTTTGCTGTTCTCAAAGAGAATGCAAAAGCATCCGAGAAAAGGGCAGCAACAACTGCTATGACGATGATGCGCACGCACAAGCATTTTTACTTGCATACATTGTGATAGCGATATGGATGTAGAGGATTAAAGGCTTTCAAAATAAATTTAAACTTTGTTTTTCCACTTTTTGTGGGGGGTTTCAATTTTAGCACATATCTCTGGGTGTCCCACAACTAGTGAACATTTTTGGACAAAAATATATGCTCACAATATTGGTCATAACTTTTTTGCGTTGATTGAAGCCGTATTGAAAGTATAATTTATTTGCCTAATAGTTGTGTATTTCATTTACTTCTTAAATGGTGTATTTGATTTACCTGGTGAGAATTCATAGCTCAAAAACGAAACCTATTTCACAATCAATGACTCTGCGACACCTAATTCGGAAATATGCCAGACGCGAAATATACACCGAACTTTAATGTCTCTAATGATTGTTTAGGTCCAAAAAAATTGTATAAAAGATGATGCAGCTGATGTGGTGGTGGAGCTCATAAATTAAGCTATCTCAAGGAAATGATATTTACAAAGTGTTGTTATGTTTCGCTGAATAATAATAACGTTTTAGACAAAGATCTTATTATCAACCAACTTTTTGTTCAAGTTTACCATACTTTTGTCATCCGATAAAAATTTAGGCATTTTAACTTGTTACTTTGTGGTGCCGTCCTTTTCTGACAGGTAAAAATGTCAGTAGTTCAAAAAAGTGCTAATTCTTACTTACTAATTTGTGTTTAAAAACAGAACTAATTTCAGAACTATTTCCAATGTGTAAATAATTACAAGCAACATTTTTATAAATGACACGAAGCTACATAATTATAAATTGCTAGTAGTACCAGTACTTATTGTACAAAACTTAAATTGTTTAAAAAATTAAATGATTTGAAAATCATTGCAAAATTATAATCAAAGTTAACTGCACACAAATTCTGCCATTATTACGTGACAGCCGTTGGTTTTATATTCAGTGTGTCTGATAGCAGCACGATGGTCAGTTTACTCCAATATCGCGCGTATGATCATGGGTTGCAGCCCTGGTAAAATCTAAATACAGTCTGTAAGTCTATAAAAGCTTCTCAAACTGTCATTCGAAATTATTAATTAGTAGGTCGAATTTCTGTGTGTAAGATTTTAATTTAATATCTATCGCATTTAGTTTCAAGAGTAGTTAAGGACTCGTATATTTCTATATTGCATTGCCGTTTTTAAATATATTACTTTGTAAAAGCATCTGATTATATTTCACCGATGGTATAACAAATGTAGTTTACTATTTGCTAATGGTGCTAAAAATTAAGTGACAACAAAGAACTAACCAATTGGTTTAAAAAGATGTTGTTGTACATAATTTTTAACTATTGATAATCGTTTAAGAAGTACTGGTGAGGCAATGAATTTGAACAGTCCCGCAGAAATTATTAGCACAACTTGCTGTTTTGATATAATACACACACCGTATTGGCAAAATAAAGTTATTTTCCTACGAATATTCCGCGATGCTCTTTGCATCGAAAAATATGAAGTTTTATATTAAGTGAATTCGTTCAAAATTTTCTTTATGTAGCCCAGACAAATTTTCTTAGAATATTCGCTGTTCACTTTTAATATCGCTGGAGGATAAGATCCTGTAAGCTGTGTATAAAATTAAGAAAATGTTTATGAAGACGTACTGTAAAAAACAACATTATAAACGCCAAAGACAGATTTGAGGGCAAATATATATAGATAACATAATAAGCAAGCATAATAAGAGTATATTATATACTAATTGTTGTTCTTTATTGTCTTGTCTGTTGCCTAAATTTAAAAATGATCTACCAACAATTTGCTGAACGTATTTGTGTGTGTTTTGAATTATAAATGTTTAGCCAAAGTTTCAAGTATTTTTATTTTGAAGTTGGCAAAATACCGAATCGCTGTAAAGCTCCTTGGAAATTTGATGTTTCCCCGATATTTTCACTGCCATTGACCATTATAACGACATGATTTCAATGACTTGAAGTATACTTTCACTGTCATATAAAGTCATTTAGCAAACGCATTGTCACCATATTATCTGGGTGGAAATCTATCCCTGTTCAAATCGACTCTGAAACAATAGAGCAGACTTTAACACCCTTTAATCAATCATTTGAGAATTTGTTTTGGAAAAGTTTTATAACCCCATACTGGACAATTGTGTACGAGCCTACTATTTACATCTATCGAACGAATTCGAAAGAATCTAATCTCCATCTGGAATAATCCTAATCCAATAATTTCAGTAACTCTGTTTAGTTTTATATGGAATAGAACTGAGACGTTTGAATTAGATGCTCTACATAAGAGCATAAATCAGCTGTCGCACAGAAACTATTTTATATTTCACTAGTTCACGAAGTAGTTCTTTTTATTGATGAACACACAGTCAGCATCGTATATTAGTTTATCGCTATACTTTATTATTGCTATACTTTTTTAACCATCAAACAAATTTCTCAAATTATAGCTATCAGTTCAAATTTATTTAATTTATTTAAAGTGATTTTTGTACCGTACTTTTAAATGAAATGAAATTGAATATTATTGTAATATCTTTGCCAGACTTATATTATAATTCCCTGTAAATTTTTACAATATGTATAAATTCGAAATATTTTAATGATAATCAAAATAGTTATACTTCAATATTAGCTTTTAAATAGTCATTATATTGTAAGCAAATTTTAATTAACTAAATAAATAATTGAAAATTTAAACATTAATTACAAAAAAAAAAATAAAATAACTATCCCATCAACCACGAAAATTGTTTTGTTTTCTGTTTTTCTATTTTTTGAGCCTTATCTGTATTTAAATTAACGTTTTCAATTTCTTATTTCCTTTTACAGACAGTATACGCACTTTCCAGTACAGCGTGGCAAATGTTAAACTGGAAGTTCCCGGTGATAATGAAACATTTTTACATAATTCGTATATTAATCGCCAGAATTTACCATTGATTGCTACCACGGCAACCGTGGTCAAGACGGGTTTGTCCAAGCGAAAACCGGTGTTTTTAAACGCCCGCACTTTGGACGATTGGGGTAACATTAAATATTCCGATACGGCAAGAGGCAATAAGTTGCTGTTCTTCGAGGGTCACCGCTTTATCAAAAATAACATTTATGGCTCCAACATCTATTGGAAATGTTCAAAGTGGCACAGTAATTGTAAAGCGAGAGCCATAACATCACTGGAGGTGCCCTCAAAATGCATTATCAAGGGGGTGCACAACCATCCATTGGCCATGGATGACTAGAAAATATTAAAGAAATCTCTTTTCTGAAGCTAATATGCTAATATTAAAATAAAATATTAACAAAGAAAAACAATAAAGCAACATTTATATTTATTCCCATTATTTTATGTTTAAAGTTTTGTGTTATTTAAATGACTAAGAAAACTTTTTATTAACCCCTTTTACTTCTTTCTCTCTCTTATTTTTCTTGTTCTCTTTCTCGGTTTTCTTTTAGGCTTTCGTATTGACTTTATCGATTCGAAAAAAAATGGTGGCAAATTGTTGGTCATCAATGGGTTTCGCTTCTTTCGCAACAAGAAGCATGGCTCTCGCCAATATTGGAAATGTAGTAATTATTATAAGGAGAAATGCCCTGCCATAGCGATATACGATGAAATCACTTTGAATTTGCGGCTGTGTCATCAACATCGTCACATCTCCAGCAATGATATTGAAATTAAACCCTTTTTGGCTAAAGAGCTCAATATGATGGGCGAAGCAGCCTTGGCGGCATTTAAAAACTAATTACTTAACATTTAACAAAGGGAAAGAAAGACTAGAGAACGAACGCAAATGAACGAACAAACGTTGAGTGCTAAGTGTGGCAACAGAGCGCTGGCAAGTGGAAAATAATTAGTGTTACCAAAAAAAATAAATTTGTATGTATAACTTTCCAATTGTTATTTAAAAATTTATCTAATAATATTTTTTTTTTTTTTGAATTTTTATTCTGTTGAAGTGAAGTTTTAGAAACAACAACTTTAGAGAGCTATGAATTAAATAAGCTATTTTTTTACGTTGTCACAATTTTGAATAATTAAATTAATTTTATATTCTAGTGAATTTTCTTTTGTTTCGAACTGCAAGTAAACATAAAAAACAAGCTCATTTGTTGCAATTGAGTTTGGACATAATATAATATTGTTCTTTTTTTTAATCTTTTAAAAAACAGCGTTTTGAAAAGCTTCTTTATAATATCGAAATTTACGTCAAAATACTCGATAGTAGGAAATTTGTAAAAGTGAACAATAAGAAACTATTTTTTGATTATTGTTGTTCTCTATGTATTTTTCAGTATGATTTTCCTAGTGTAGAATATTGTGACTTGAATTTCCATATCATCTATAGACTGGTTTCAGGAATTAAGGAAATTAAATGATTGCCTAAATCGAATGATTTTGTGAGTAGTATAATATTTCTATGAAACGAATGTTTGAAGAACCATATCGTGAACAGTTTGTTATCAATATATAAACATAAAATAAGCATGTAAAATGTCTTAAAGACAATTAACTTTTTCGTAATATTGAACAAAACTCGATAAGAAAATCACAATGAAATGTTATTTTGCTCTTAGGAGATTAGTGTCAAGCATATAACAAGAAGATGCGGTTATTTATTTGGAGGGGAAATGTTATTTATTGTAAAGAAATATCAGTTCTGTATTGGCTCCGGATCATTTGTTTTTTTAACCATTTCAACATGTACTGATTTGAATATAATCTTGTTCTGATGCCACATATCAAATTTTTGGAACTTATTCTAAAATGGTGATATTGCAATTACAACCAATATTGTCTAAATACTTTTGAATCAAATGATGATAGTGACCCTGACTGATTCATAAACTTCACATATGTTTTCTAAAGGTCCACTTTGGCAACACATGAAGAAGGAATTAACGACTTCTTAGAAAATCCGTCATTAGGTAAATGCATATTTTATTGCCTGCCCAGTTATTCGCTCCTGCACTACTGGGATCCTCGTTCCAAATTGTGGAAATTTCCCTCTATTTCTTTCGTGATTGACATCTTTAGGAGTAGTGATTGTTTTAGTAGCACCATGTCGTTTTTGTCAACTGAAACAAAGTGGTGAATTTTTGAAAATTATGTTTAAAAAAATGTGAGTTGAGTTGAAGACTTTCGCAAGTATTTAGTGTTTTCCATCCAAACATATCCTATTTAAAATAGCATTTCTCACAGACAGATCGCTCGAATTCGCCTTTGTCCATATATTAATAATGTTGGCCTGTTTCAGCCGATGTTTTTGATAGTGTTTTTGACAAAAACATTAAAAGTAGAAAATAAACAGCCATAACAGATTATATAATACTCTATCAAACTTTTCAACAATATTTTATACAAAATTGCTCTTCAATTTTGGTCAACATTCTTACAAAAGATGATTTTCTGCTTGCGGTCATATTAAAATATATATTCATTTAAGCCAATTTCAACAGTATCGGTATCGGTATTTTGGTATCGGTTCATATTTGTTTATCATATAGCCTAACACAACATCTGTTTTTTCCCTCATCACTAAACCATTTTTTAGACTAGAGACTAAGAGATTTACTTACCATCACAAAAAAAATAACTGATGACAAGAGGCTTATTTGAAAGTGTTGAACAAATCATCTTTGTTATTCATATGGTCTGAATAAATTGGAGAAAAGTTGAATAAAATATATGGAAAGTAGGAAACGAATCAAACAAATCTGTCTTCCTGTGAGTTTGCATCAGCTCACTGACCCATCTAATAAATTAATTATGATATTATGCCATATAGTAATAACCCAAAAGTCATAGAAATCGAAATCGTAAAATAGGGCGTAATATATCGTACAGAAAAGACTGAGGCAAATAGAAACTTCTAAATAGTTTTGATTTGTTTGAGAATATGCCGAACATGCATACGCAGATTAAAATGATGGAAGAAAAACGAAGTTCTGGGAAAACACTGTTTACCCGTGATATAAAAATGAAATGCTGACAAATCTTTCAAGTCGCCCAGCACTTGTTCCATTGAGTTTATAACTGCTCATAATAGAACTATTAATTCAACTACTAAAAAAATGCTTAGAAGGCATTTGAACATTTTATTCCTGCACTATCTTTTTTTAATTTTGCGATTATTTTTTTCAATAATAATAGCAATACGAAATATATGAACTTGATGTTCTGCAGGGCCTGTGCTGCCATATAAATTATAATTCTAACTTCGACAACCGTAACAAAGATTTATGTAGTCAACTTTTGTCAGTTTGTTGAGGCAAAAGTTCGTCAAAATTGTATTTTTGTCGAGGTAAAAGTCCTTCAAACGTATATTTTTGTCGCAATCCGATCGATTCGATTAGCTTATCTGCAGAACCTGTGCTGCCATATAAATTGTAATTCTAACTTCGACAACCGCTACAAAATTTTATGTACTTAACTTTTTTCAGATTTGCAGTAAAATTACCAAAATTCAAAAACAAAAAATTATCGAATTTGGAGAACTTGTCCAACGCAATTGGTCTAATAATGTCAAACAATTCTTTTTCTAAAATATGTGCAAAAAAGAGATACATATTTAGTTATACTCGTATTTTCCTTCGAAAAGGAATCGGAATAAAAAATTAAGTTTCGTTTCAAATATGAGTCGAAACAAAAACCTGCAGATGTATTATCAGAATTTGGGTGACACTTAATTTTCTACTACTAACATAACTTAAAAAAAAAAAAAAAGTATGCAGCACTGCGTCATCTAAAATGACAAAAAAAATATAAAACAAAAGTTGGCAATAATAAATGGTGCTCATATTTGGCCGACTGAAATCGGCTTGACTGAGAACATATGAAATTGGCAAAAATAAATCTGCTTTGAGTCGTATATGTTCGTATAAGATATGGTTCTTTTCAGATACTTAACTAAAAGCCCTTTCAGAGGAAATTCAAACTATGAGAAAAAATAAAATCTCTGTATAATTTATGGTACTGAAGAAATTTATGTAAGGCAATTAAAAATTTTCTTTTAATTCCCCGCAAATTTGAAGAACAATTTCTGTTTGTTTCTCAAACCGAAACTTGTAATAAACAACTATACAAATTAGTAATGAAATTACAGTTTTAATTTTATAACTTCGAAATAGAAATCGAATATCTTGATGTAACATATACTCGTATTTAGTAACCAAGATAAGGTTTGTAAATTATTTTAGCATGTATATAGCAGAATGTACTTACTTAAATTGTTGTAAAGTAATACAAAATTTTTACATGATTTTAAACGTGAAATTTGAAACAATAAAATCGTTTTCTTAAATATATTAATGGTTTTAACATGAACGTTGATTTAAAACCCAAAACAACATTTCTATTCCTATCTAAAAACGTTACAATTTTTTGTATTACAATTGTTATCTCGTTCTAATTTACATTTCTTTACTTAATCACCTTTCTTTAAGGTCTTAACCTCCTGACCACCTTGCCAGTACATGGACAATACAAGGGGAAACAACCAAAAATTCAGTTCTCAGTCTCGAAACGTGGCGGTCAATTATTATGGTTAGATGGTTTGAAATATTTTCGTAATAACGAGAATCGTACGAATTTTTTCTGGCGCTGCCATTGGTATTATCGCCGCGTCCGTTGTCCCGTATTGATACGTATGAACAAATATGATGTCACCGATTTCCGCCAAATACACAAACATTGCCATGTGAAGTCGGTGGCCATGAAATCGCAGAAAAAGGGCCCTAAAGATGGGGCGGATGGAGCCAGGTGTAGTAAAGATTTGCAATGCCTCGAGCAGCAAGATGATGATGTTATCATAATAAATGAGCAGGAAAAGTAAGAAGGTCACTTGCGCATACGTGACTGAAGTGATATTAATAATATGCATATAAGCACTAATGCAATGTTTAATGTTTAACTCTTTTTTAGATTTTTTTTATATATAAATTTGAAATAAACTGAATGCAATGGTATATTTATGTTTTAACGAAGAAAAGCCCAGACTATTGATTTTTTTGTAATACTTTCCCTCAACATATAAACGGTATTACTACCTTACTTACTAATGCCTCTGTTCTCTGCTTATGTTTTAGTGGTTCTGGCCAATGATGTGGTGCCCAATCCAGAAGATGTTTTAATATTTTTCACCCAATCTCTGAGGGGACGACCCGCCATTATGGCTAATGGTGTACGATTCCTGATTATGAGCGAGAATAAAAAGAAAATTCTGTGGCGCTGTTCCTCTATGGCCACCAAAAAAATCAAATGTCCTGCGCGCATCACCATGCTTAAGGAGAGCCCGCCGAAATTCATTATTAATAAGGCGGAACATGTGCATGCGGAACTGAAACGCAATAAATATGGTTCAAGTAAACATCAAGTATACAGTATGACCAAAATCAAGAGTGAACAAGTGGAATATGATAGTACGGTGAATTATCAGGTTATAAATCCATCGGGTAATGTGATCACGACCACGACGACGACTCATCATCAGGCGACAGTGGTGCAGGGCGAAGAAGCTCATCAGCAACAGCAACATCACCAGCAGCAACAACACCAGCATCGTCATGACCACCACCAGCACCAACATCATATTAATCACCCGCAACAGCAGCAGCAACACCATCGGGCTGCCTAAATTCTGGCTCAAAAACTGTATGCATTTTGGAGGGTATTTCGAAAGATTACGGTTAAAATTGCGTGTATTGTGTGTAAGGAATGTTGGTGGATTGGTTATATGTATACTTGAGCACCCATCCCTAGTTCCTAGATATCAAAGTCCCTTGACGGGTATGTAAAGAAATTGTGTAGAAATTATACTTATTATTGTACGCAGTTCATATAGACATTGAATAAGCGGCATTGGAGAAAAACGGAATCATAAAAAATAATGTATTTTTGCAAATGTTTTATTTACCACTCTTATAAAATATCGGTCTTGCAAGTTTTATGCTGGAATAACAATCATTTAATCATTTCATTATAATTCACATATTGTCCTGCCAATTCTCTACCTATGGATCAATACCTGATTTGTGTTATAATGACAATTTATATTTTTGTATACATAATACATCTAATTCAAAAATATCCATTAATATTATATGCTTTAAAATTGTAATCACAGTCAAAATCTTAAGTATTGTAAGAATGTTAAGGCGCCTTTGAATTGTAATATCAAAGGGCTTCGAAGTTTTTAGTTTTAGTTTGTTTTACTTTTTCATATTTTGGTTTAGAAAAGCCACCAAAATTTTTATTTATGAAATTTTAAATGTTTGACTATTGAAAATTTCCATTTGAATGTCATTTTTTTTATCGAATCTTTTCTAGAAACTTTAATCCAATCTGAAATTTGGATATGTTATGGTGATCCATTATTTAAGATTATCTGTGAGCAAAATTTTAGAGACACGTGGCTTTAAAAGATACATATCCTTGATTCCAAAAAAAACGTGATAATTATGATCTAATTCTGTTAAGTGGAGTTAAGGTTATCACAATCTTTCAAATAACGCCGAAGTGTTATCCATACGGCATTGCTTCGTTAATAATGCACAAAATATTTGGAACTTTAAGCCATATCGATATTGAAATTAAGTTATATGAATTCGTAGCGTAGATAATACAAACCGAAAATCGTATAATAAATTACGGAAGCAGTCATTACTTGATTATTGAAAGTCCATCACAAAATTTAATCACAAAAAGTTTTAAACATTGTGAGAATGTTAAGGCATCTTTGAATTGTAACATCAAAGGACTTCGAAGAAATGCCAATGCAAATAATTAAATTAAATTAATTTTTTAGTTTTACTTTTTTATATTTTGTTTTAAAAAAGTCACAAACATTTTTATTTAGGAAATTTTAAATATTTGGCTTTTGAAAATTTCCATTTGAATGCAATTTTTTTGAGGCAATGAGGCTACATTAACTTCTCCTTAAAACTTTGATCAGATTTCTTCAAAAAACTTTAATCCAATCTGAAATTTGGATATGTTATCACCCATTAATTAGGGGTATGTGCGAGCAAAATTTTAGAAACATATGGCTTTAAAAGATGTAAACTCTTGATTCAAATACAGTTATAATAATGATCCAATTCTGTTAAGTGAAGTTAAGGTTATCATAATTTTTCAAATAACACAGAAGTGTTATCTATACGGCATTGCTTCGCTAAAATGCACAAAATATTTTAAACCATATCGAGATTGGAACTTAGTAGCGTAGATAATACGAATCGAAAATCGTATAATAAATTGCAGAAGCAGCCATTAGTTGATTTTTGAAAGTCCACGGAAGTGAAAATAAGAGCACCCCCCGACCAGCAAATCGGACCTTTTGATTTCGAATTACTAGTCTGCCCACTAATCTTCCATTGATCACTTATATGATGGATATACATATACCTTAGAAATGTAGTTAATCTCAATAAGAAATTTTCTTAAAAATTGAAAATTGCATATCAATAGGCTATTGAAGAGAATTCAAAATTATAAAATTTTTCGATAAGCTAAAGTTGGAAAATGCCATCGTGGAATCCGTAAAGAATAAAGAATTATTGTATTATATTTTACTCTCTCCTTGTGTAAAATGTCGAAAAAAATATACTTTCTGTCTGATATGCAAATTTATGTCAGCAAATTTGTTCCTTAACTGCTTAATAATTTTACGTTGTGTTTGATTTTCCCTCATGAACGATATCAATAAAATTCATCAATTGAATTTCGAATAAGAGCAATGACACACATATAAAAGCACTGGTAAAGCAATTAATTCAAACGGTTTGCCAACGCTTGCAAAACAAAATCTATGCGAAAGTGCTTGCAAGGCAAAATTTGATTGCCAAGATTTTAGCAGTATTTATTTTTTGGCACAGAATTTACAATTGTTGACAATAATAATGGAAGTAAGATGTTAGGGAAGAACCCAAGTTAACCCAATCGGCATTTTTAGTTTTCATATTGATATTTGCGATGCATTGTAATATTGTGAAGTTTCGTTAACGCCTTGGCCGATGTATTTTTCTGTCTTAATTTATATTTTGAAAAAGTGATAAATTAATTGGATTACAAAGTTGTAAAAAAAAACATTTGCAATTATTGGTAAAATTAGCTTTGATAGCCTCCTGTAAATCAATAAACCTTTTGAAATATTTTATATTTTTAAAGGAAAGAACAATTTTTGTCTCAGCGACTTTTTTCCCAAAGAAAATTCCTTATTATGAAAGTAAATTTTAGATATGAAATAATGCAAAATTTATGAACAGTTTTGAGATATGTTATAATACATATTTCAACATACATTTCTTTCGGTTTTCTTGACATATAACAAATCAAATAAGTTTCAGGGAATATATAACAATTTTCTTCATGCATTTGGCTCTGGACTGTATTTATGACATATCGAAAAGAAGATTCACATTGCTTACAAAATATGTTGTTAGTTTTCTATTATTCTTTGGGCGCTCTTTTGTTGTATTCCTTTATAGTTGTCGGAGAATTATAATGCGTTCCAAAGAATTCCGTCATTTTAGCACCAGTTATAAAAACGTCAGTGCTTTGAGTGTTTTTTTTTTTTTTTTTTTTAATTTGGTTATTTTGAAATATTTTTGTGTGCGTTATCGTATTATAAGAAATTTAACAAACCACGCTCATATCCGCAGATTTTGCTATCTTATGAAATTCCATCACGCACTTAATATTTGAAATTTAAGAATATTTTCGTATTAAATCCATGATTTAAACTGTTCCATCTAATATCACCTGATTAATATTCAAAATTGATTAATTTTCCATATTAATTCCGGTCCGGTCCGGTTGACATCACTGTTCCTTAGATTTTGTTGTCTTATGAAATTTCATCACGCACTTAAAATTTGAAATTAAAGAATATTTTCGGATTGAATCCATTATTAAAACTGTTCCACCTAACATCGCCAGATTAATGTTAAAAACTGACCAATTTTCCATGTTAATTCACAAATTAGAAACTTATATAACAACACTTTTCTTCTTTTCTTAATATGGGTGCTAAGAATGAATTCTATATTTAAAAACACAATCGCACTTTTGTTCACATTAAAACAAATTGTAAACGAATCGAATCCATTGATTATGTACAGCTAAATACATAACAAACTCGTAACATATAACCAGTCCAATCTACAGAAAAATCCTCCAATCCGTCTAGAAATTTTGTACATATGGATTGATCTTCTCAGATTTGATGAGTGAGTTTTTCTTTTTAGTTTATAAATATTTAATTAATAGTTTAATGAAAAATACATGTAAATTCATTTTAGTTTAACTGTCCAACAAATCATTTGCATAATTATAAATCCAATGCAATAGACAGACGTGTTTTTAGTTTTTATTATTTATTTGTTTTAATTACTTAAATGGAGACCATATGAGAGTACTATCGAGTTTTTGTTAAAGTGTTTATTGCAACATTCAGTGAATTTAAGAGGGAGGAGTTGTGTTTCAGACGGTTTGTTGGATGGCTTTTGAAATTCTTGTGGATACATTTAGTTGAAATTTTGTAACATAAAAGTATTTATTTATAAGTCTATTGTAATAAATATACGAACATAAATATGGTTATTTGTATACTGTTTTCTTTTGTAATTTTATAATGTTTTGAGTCGCACAAAATATTCTAATATAATGTAATTTTGGGTAAGCAAGGCAACACATAACAATAATCAAACTGGCTTCAGTTTTGCCGAGGTCAGCTATCATGGCAATTGTGGCACTTTTCATGATAAAATCAGTAAAGTCGAAATGTGTTCTGGTGTACTTTTATTTTGCATATATAAATTATATTATTATTATTGTAATATATATGTATGTAACTACTGATCAAACAAGTTTTTTTTTTTTAATTTCGACCAAAATGGTATTTACACTACAACATATGCTAGAAAATGTACTGATTTATATTCGAGCTTTATTCGATTGCTCGATTTGGAGAAACTAAAACTATGCCCAAGTTTTGTGGCCCTGCATAATTGATAAGCTTAGGCAATGTGACACGCAGGATGTCCTCAATTAAGTTAGAGCCTCATACAGAGACATTTAAGGTTAAAAGGGAACGTACACACAGCGGGATTTATTCAACTTCATATCGAAAGTAATAGCGGGAAAGAATGCAGTGAATACAACGTTGTGCTATCTTTAATAAAAGTCATATCATGATACCTCTCTCCCTTTCCCATCGAATGAAAATTCAGGAGTACCAGGCGTATCTGGCTGCTTGATAGAAGAAATAATTATTTGAGTGAAGCGTGTAAAGATTTGGTCAGCATAGACTCTGGTGACGGCGAAGTTGAAGGTGCCGAAGAATACTAACAAGGTTCCGATTGAAGTTTCAAACCTCTATAAGTCGAAACTGAAATATGAAAACACTCCAGATCCATTTGTAATTTTGTTTTGCCAGAGAGTAACGAAACATCTGATACGAAGAATCCCCTCTTTTTTAAATTTTTGAATGGCGGAGGGGTTTTGACGTCATATAAATCGTAGCTGTTCGAGATACATGGCGACGTTGACTTATTGCTAAAGGAAAATGAGACTCACTTGTGGAAGGATTAAAGCAAAGCAAATCTGTATGCCACAACATTCACAATCAACAAAGCAATGTTTTTTTTATCAGCGATGGGAAATTTTTGAATTTGATTGTCGTTTGGATTGGACAGGAAGATGGGCTTTCCTAAAAACTTGCGTTTTATTTGTCAAAAATAAATTAATGTATAACGTCATATTATCATTAATAAAAAACAGAATATATATATGTAATACGTAAATGTGTGTTTCTTAACAATTTTTATTTGAGCCTTAAAACACTTAATATCTAGTTCACTTTTATAAGAAAACGATAAGGGTATATTTGCCTGTATATAATTAGCAACATTTTCAACTAACTTTTTTCAATATTTTCCTCCCTTTTCCCACGTGTTTAGCATACGATGCTAAATCATCGCGAGCCCTGGATGATGTACAATATGTCACTTCACAAAAAGGACGGATACAATTATTCAGTAAAGGATTCTATTATGTGCGAGAGAAGAAAATCCGCAACAAAGTCTATTGGCGATGTACCCAATACACCACATGGTTCCGTTGCCACGGACGTTTGCACACCGAAGATGGACGTGTCGTCCACAAGAGTGCACACAATCATGGTTCGGCCCAAGAGGGTGTAAGGCCAAATATGCGAAAATCCAAAGCAAAGAAAATGTTTATGCCACAAGATGCACAATTGCCCCAACAATGTCATATGCCAACAACAGCTTCCACAGCATCCACAATGCGAAATTTTGAAATGTTACCGTCGCCAGGATTGAATGGTGGACCTTCCTATCTAACAAATTCTGCTTTATCAGCTCGAAAAGGTGGAGGAGCTTTAGTGTGATTAGAAATCAATGTGCAACAATAGTTTTCATTAATAAAAACACCGAATATTAAAATTGTAGATTGTTGACTTTTCCAAGAATTTGTTGTTTAAACATTCACTCACTTTACCCGCAGCACCTGTCCCTGTCACTTTTGTAAGAATCCTTATATGTTCTGCGAATTTAACTAATTTGTTCTTTTTGTATTTCTTTTGTTTTCTATGCTCAGACAAAAAGCCGAACGTTGCCATGTTTAGCAATACCAAAAAGAAAAATCGTAAATTAATAATACACGGCTATGAATTTGTGGTGGATCGTCGTCTGAAACAAAGTACAAATTGGCGTTGTTCCCGCTACAAGAGCGCCCGCTGTAAGGCACGTGCCACTACCCGCATCAATAGCAGTGGCATTGAGCACTTTATCATACGCAATGCCGAACATACGCACGGTTGTTAGATGATGGCGAATACACGAAGACGACGTGAAGGATTGTTGGAAGGAAAAAGAGGGGGAAACAATGACAAACAGCAACCTTAACCGACCATAGTACAAAAGGACAATCAGTTTGCTTTTTGTCGCCATCATCCTCATAGTGTTAAGTAGAGCAATTTCAGTTTATTATATTTAAATTTTAAGTATTCGAAAAGAGTTTTATTGCGATTAGGAAGAATGCTCTTTTTAAGAGACATTACAAGTATGAATATGTGTAGGGGAGAGGTTACAGAAAAAGGCACGGATACGTGTTGTTTTGTTATATTAAGAAAAAATGGCTAAATTAGCCGTTGACATTTCTTTACTTATTAAATCTACTTCCCTGCATTGCCTCAATGCAAGTTCCATGTCAAGTCAATTAAAATTTCCCTTATTTCATATTTAACTTAAATCACTCCATACTCATTCATATTAAATGCTATTAAAATTTCTCACATGAGAATTATTTCTATGACGAACCATTTAAATATTAGGCTATAAGTTGAATATTTTCAGATAAATTCAAATTAGTATATAATAATTATTCTATATGAGCTTCACATTACGCTAGTGTTTTAATCAAATGTTACTGAAAACACAAATTTCAGTTTATTTTATTTCAAACTTTACATGAGCAACTCCTTTTATCGGTATTTTGACACAAAAGTATATTCATGACTAATTTGTTTGAACCTTAATCTTATGTTATTATAACTTGTTCAAGATTTATATAAAATTGTTATTAGTGATATTGCGTTTTTATATTAAAAAAACAAAAGAATTTTAAAAATTATGTGTAAAAAATCCCATACTGAAAGAACAGAACACAGAAATAGGGTATGTTTTTTTTACATATATTTCGAATCTCATTTGAAATCTTATCTAACTAAATTCAAACTTTTGCTATAATTTAGCTCAATTTGTGTGAAGTTTACTAAAACTTCATATTTTAAAGCATACAAAGGAAAAATCAAGTAAATTCTTTTGAATAACTATTGAGAAAAGTGTATCATAAGCGTCAGTGGGCATTTGAAATATTTCGTTGTCCCTAAATGTGGACCACTTCCAACAATAGACATATTATACCAACCAGCACTGCCCTCTGTATAGGAGCTTTCCATTTAAAGCAGACAGTACGCAATGCGACTTCCAGAGAACTTCTCCTTGCTTAGTGTTTTCCTGGTGTGCATTATTTTTAATGTTAAATTGTTTTTTGAGTTTTGTCATGTATTATCAAAAGATTGTCTCTTTCTGGTTCTCTCAATCACAAATGATAGTCGTATTGGGTGGGCCATTACTTATGTAGCCACACGGATATTTTCAGATCAAGTGAAAATTTTACTTACAACGTTTGAATATTCGAATACAGCATTGGAACTTTTCTTTATTTTTGTCCCCTCTATTTCTGAATCAGATCAATATGTGATGAATGTATGGGATATGCCACTGTATGCCACGAGAAGCTTGTAAAAAAAGAATGAAACTATTTGCTTTTTGTTACTATTTCGCTGATTGGATCTCAAAACTTGTAATGAATAAAGGTTTATTTCGACTGTTTTGTATTAGAGAAGAACTTCTCTTTTATATAAAAATTTTGATGATGGGATAAATTCCGGTCACTCCTTATTCTAGGCGTATTTGCTAACAATGTTATTAACTTTTTACCAGGCATCAAATACTCTATTATTTAGAAGCGGTAGCGGCGATCAACGTTCGCACGGTTTCAAATTGTTATCGACAACAACAATGCAGCAAGATGGTATTTAAATATTTCGTATGTGAACGCCGGCCACCACTACTATCAATGATATACTTTTCATTTAGTGCTACTGCCGTATAATCCGTAATGTTGGCTAGCTATCAGCACGCTACGGGCTGTATTGTATTAGTGGAAATTAGTGTTAGTGTATAAGTGGAAATTAGTTGTCAACGCTTCGAAATATATTCTAATGTGCTGGCCAAAAGCGTCTCATTCTGATTACATCCACCAAAATGTAGGTGTCAGCTTAAACAAATGTTGTTAACGCCGCAAAACACAATAGAAAGCAGGATTCTCCTCCAGTGGGTAATAAGCAATCCATGCACATCACCATGAGAAATGGGTAATAAACTTCGTCCATAACAAGTGAGGAACTATACGAGTATTTTCTCATCACTCACAGCTACTACCTGCGATCACAACTCATTATTCATGGATAATATGAAACTAGGTTCTCAAATAAGTTTCCGCCGAGGATAGTTACTCACAGTCAAGGGAAATTACTCAACGTCCTGGGTAATTTCACAAAATATGAAATAAAATCCATATATCTTTGGACAAAATGTAAGCCAACATTTGTGCTAAAAAAGTTCGAAAAACATAAATATCTTGGATATCTACATATAGAGTGTCTTGGAAACGAAGGATCTAATGATCCATTTTCAATCTCCGGAGGAAGCCATTTATATTACATCAAAAAACCTAAAATCATAGATGACTATAATAAGAAAAATCACTACAATTTAAGTACAACCAAATACTCTTTTGGTGATTCATCCAATGGCGCTGAGTTTTAAAGTTTAAAAATCTCCTAAGGAAAAGTAGCATATTGTCACCATCGTTGCTGTTTTAAGAGCTATTATTATAGACATTTTAAAATTGTATGATAATATATGAGCGTTTAATAACACAGATCGATAAAATATGATCTCTTGTTGTTTGTCTAAAGTATGAATAAGTCTTAATTTGCAGATTATAATATTGTTTTTAGAAATTACCTGACGGTCATTCATATTTAAAAGCCGGGCAGCGAATTATTGGAAAATGTGGCTACATTTGTTTCTTTAGTTTCATTAGTTTATTGGCATCCCTAATTTCGGGACTAAAACTTAAAAACTTAATCAATATGATCGGTTGATAAGGTAATTACAACAACACTTGTCGATTACCTGTGTTGATTCTAAAGGGTGGCGCATAAGTAACGTTAACGGCGACTATATTGAATGCGTTGTTGTGCATCATTTGAACCAATTGCATCTTATATGTGAAAAGATGTAACATCTTGTAAAATTCTTTACAAAGACCGCCTAGACATCTTTAACTGCTGAGAACGTCGCCTGATGGAAGTTTCGGGATTTTCCTCAATACTTGCTTGCACTCGCGCAATGGTCACTTCATTTCGAACTGCACGAGGTCTTCCAGCACTGAGCCAATCGGTAAATTTTTGGAGCGCTAGGAGCATTTTGAACATGAAAGAAATTTCGACATGATCTGAATAATCGAATGCCGACTTTCAAAGTAAAATTGAACAACTTTGGTCCTTTTTCCTGTGCTGAGCATTTCCATTATAAATTTCCCAAGTGTTATTTAGTTAATTCTGTAGAGACAAAAAAAAAGTTCTTAAACAAAAAATGTACTCACTTTACTTTAGTGCCACCCTATAATTAAGATTTATCCCAAAAAATCTATTTCCTAGATACTTAATTCTCATTTTGAAGTACGTTAAAAAAATGTATTTTTAGCTAACTTTTTAAAAATTATTTCAGATATATCTCTACAACTAAAGGAAATGAAAACATTTTAGAAACTAAAAACCGTCGTTTAGAGAATTTTTCTCTTAACATATACATATGCATTCAATACTAGAGTGGTTGGATCTCAAATATAACTCGGGGTTTCAGCTTTCCAAATTCAATTGCAGTATATCTCGCAAATCAGATTGTCAAAGCTAATAACATCACTATCCCAAAGGATAGTATATCTCGAAATCTAAAATGCTTACAATGTATAGAGGAGCGCCGTAATAGAGTTCAAAGTCTAGGCTCTAATCGCTGGCGAAATAAGGAGAACGATATTGCGCGAATGGCCGCACAGGGACTCTATGCTTTAATTCAAGCTTGGAGATATGTGGCAAATTTTACTAATAATATCTTTGGATTAGAAATTTCTTTTTGTAGTGATTATAATAGAAAATATGGAATTTTCAATCTTCAATCTTCTTCAATCAACATTTCTGCCTTCAGATTACTCAAGATACAAGAGAAGAGAACATGGCTAATGGCACAAACTAACTAATCATTAATTGAAAAAAATGGAATTTTCAGTTCTCTCAGACAAAATACTTCATCAAAATTCTTCAATCAACATTTTTGCCTTCAGATTGCTCAAGACACAAGAAAAGAGAAAATGGCTATTGGCACAAACTAATCAAAAGCAATAGGATTGAATATCGGAGAACGCCCTAAAGCTTTATTATCTTTGTCGTTATCCGCGATATGCGGAAATCTTTTATAGTAAAGTCCTCTGATTTTTAAAAGGGAGAATCGAAATCAAGTTCTTTTAAGTATAATGAGATACCGGTATATGTAATAATTTCAGGAAAATTAAAATTTAAGGACTATCGCCCCAGTCATCTTTAAACTACGGCAACCGTACTACTAGTTAATCTTTCATACGATAGCGGAAGTAGCATAGACCAAAAAACATTTTTTTTGTGTCGCAAAAGTCTGTAAAGAATCAATAATATGAGATTAATTGCTCTATGTTATTATATTATAAACCAACTTCATGTTATTATATTTCATTTCATTCATTATCATTCGTCATCATCAAACTTTAAAAGATCGATTGTTTTACGATCCAGTAACTTTTCAATTGACATTTTTTATGTTATAAATTCTTTAGCGTGTAAAAATTTGCAAAATAAACAAAATTTGTATAATTGCTGTAAATTCTTTTGATAATATTTATAATTGTATCTTGTAATGTTATATTTTAAACATTTGTAGTATAAATTATAATTCTATTAATTCTCCTTTCTCGCAAAATAGCTGAGTACGATGGCGGTGACAAAGTGTACTACATCCCAGGCCAAAGAGGCAGACCGAAATTAGTGGTCCACGGTTATTCTTATATTAAGAATAAAACCACCATCGATAAACTCTATTGGAATTGTGCTCATACTAAATCGAAGAGATGTCGTGCACGGATTGTAATGCCAAATGGATCAAACTTCTCATGCATGCGATTAAATCATATAACACATAACCATGCGCCTGATGCCTTGCTAGCTGAACGTTATATTAAAAACGAGAGGAGTTTAAAGTTAACGAGAAAAACGTAGATTAATTATAATATATCCAGCGTCTAGTTGTAGTTTAAAGATTGTCTCATTGAAGATAACATTTGAATAATGATAAAAAATGGATAAATTCTCGAAATTCTACAAATTGTACGAAATATTTTACAATGTTGACAATTCAAGCGCCGAATTTTGTTGCTTAAAAGTTGAAAAATGCAGCTATGATTCCAGAATTCAAATCAATTTGAACCCAAATATTCTCTGGACATAAATAATTAATCAATTTTGAAGCTGGTTGACTACAATTCACATATAAATAATAATTTAAGTTTCGTTTTAGTTTTACATTACATTTGTGAAAAATATGACACAGAATTTTTCTTTAAATGTAATTTTATTTTTATGAAAAATGGGGTTTCGTCTCAATTTTAACACTTGTACCTATTTCCTATTTTGTTGCCTACAGATTTGATTGGATTTCAGTAAAATTGATAAAAACAGGACGGGGATTAATTTACTTAATCTTGTTCATATATCTTATACATCACACAGGAGAACATAAGTTTTGGAGCCACCGAACGGCGAACGATTTCAGGACAATAAGAATTCATAAATGTTTTTACAACCTGTTTCCATAACATGCTCAAAACAGTACGAAAATTTTTGTCCACCATCAAAGTTTCGAAAAAAAGAAAAAAAAAATAATGTTTTCATTGTAATTGTTTCCAACATTTATTCGTATTGTTACATACAGAACAAATAGTTTTATGGCAGTCATACTCAATCAAAATACAAATTATTCAAAACAAAAATACATTCGAATTATAATGGTCAAACCAATTAATTCCCCGTGTACCCAACGAACTAATTGAATGATGTATTTCATGGAAACAGATTGCTGGTACTTTTTTTGGTCAACTCTAGTTTTTTTATTGCTTTCAAGGCCGGTCATAATTCTTAAATTTAAATTTTTTTAGGAGAGCAGTTTAAAGTTTTGAAGCGGTTTATACTTTGCACAAGCTTGCTGAATTGAATCTAAAACCTGAGCATATATGTATGTAAAACATTTGAAATATTAAAAAGCTAATATCAGACATGAGGTTTATTTCGAAATATAAACGATTTTACATTTGGATATATGAGTTGTAACATAAAATGACAGTAAATAATATGAGGATATTGTTAACATAAAGTTTGTTGATTTCATATTCATATGTAATTAAAGCAGAGAAGTTTTATCTTTTGTTATTTTTTAACTCAAAAAAAAAAAAAAATGAAATAAAATGACAGGCTTCTTTTCTTTTATTTGATTCCAACATTTATAAAATTAAAAAAATTTGAAATAATTAAAAAAAATTAAAATTAAATATTAAGAATTATATCCTTAGAATTTAGCCCCAATTTGGTGCTTTTTGACACAAAATATTAGCGAAAAATAAACTTTGCGAAGTACAAACTTGGTCCTTTAATTTCCCAAAATCTTTAGCAAATCTGGACGATCAAACTAAGCATATGATATCACTATATTTTATATTATACATAATTAAAAATCGAGCTGGCTAAAATTAACTATAAATCTGACCTAGAACTAGAAAATTAAAATATTTTGAAATCTCTATAACCGAATCCCATTAAATACTTTGACTATTGATCGTTATCACACAAAAAAACTTAATTTTGTTCTTCAGTGGCATAACCGTTAGCAATGGCGTACAATTTACAACTTTTTGTTAATATTTTTATAATAATACTTTAGAAATATATGTTTCAAAAATCCTTTAAATTAAAAAAAAAAAAAAATAACCACGCAGAAGAAAAAAATCTTGAATAGCAAAATTGTAAAATATGATATGTAATATATAATATAATATAAAATTTGAATTAACGACATAGGCATGATGACATCGAAGGTACACTTTTTCTTAGAAGTCGTCTCCACATTTTGATCGGTGTTGATTTTGAAAGAACATTAAATTTTCTTGTCATTTTTCATCTATTTTCTTTAAGACAAAGAGATTCGAAATGTGGTCCTCCACACAATGCATAAAAAAAGTATCTTCAGAGTTGTGTTAACTAAAGAAAAAAATATGTCTCTAACCATTATTCATTTTTTATATACAATGTACCTCTGGAAAATGTTCTTAAAATACATTTTAATAGTTCTAATTAGTACACGAATGGTGACGACGGGTACCAAAAAGACCACAAAGCTAGTATTAACGAAAACGTTTAAAATATTTTTATATAACATGGCAAATACAAAACGGCAAAATCGGGCTCTCAAAAAATGCGCCCAATATCATAGCGACCGGAATTTAATCACCTCAAGTATAGCGATTCTATTAGGCATTTTTCGAATATATAATATTGAACAACAAATCTAATATTAAAACAAACATCTTCAATCGAAAGAAATTCGCTTAAGCTTTGAGATGGCAATATTTGATGCAATTCCAAAAAAATAAATCTTACAAATTAAAAACGGACCTTCATAAATGTTTTATTTTATTTTCAAAATACGTAATTTAATATGTAATTGAAGTCATTTCAAATAATCCAAAAAAAAAAACAAACTTTCGGAACATAAACTTAATTAGCGCTTCCACGTTGCGAAGCAAACAATTTGTTTTGGACCAATAGCACAGCGACCTGAACTAAATCAGCTCAAGTATGGCGATTCTATTATAAATTTTTCGAATATACAATATCGAATAACAAATCATTATTATTAACATAAACTTTTTAAATCGAAAGAAATTCGCTGTAGGCTTTGATCGTAGAAAAAACTATATTTTTCTTGCAAAAAAATTAATCTTACAAATTAAAAAAGGACGTTCATAAATGTTTTATTTTATATTTAAAATACGTAGTCTAATATGTAATTGAGCTCATTTGAGATGATCCAAGAAAACAGAAGTCACTTTCAAAACTTAAACTTAATTAGCGTTTTCACGTTGCGAAGCAAATAATTTGTTTTGGTTCTTCAAAGTAATGAAACTGATTTTTTTATTGTGTCCTTCCTGGCATGTTACTATTTGGAGAATTTTAGTTTGGAAAAAATTTTCATTGTAGATATGAAGGCCTAGGATGAAGTAAAAGCCGTACATGAAACTGTTATTCTTTAATTCCGTTCTAACACAATTTTGATTTGAAAGCTCTATTTTACTTTTAAAATATAAAGGCGTGTGCGAATGTAATGGTAGTCTAGTTAGTATTATTTTTTGAGGTATTCATAAAGTATACGATATGCGTTTGTTACCTGCGCTACTCAATCCTTTTTAAAGTTTAAAATTCCAAATATTGATGTTAAGCAGAGATCTTTGAATTGCTCAATATGTTAATTATGAAAATATTCCTTATTATTGTTAAGTATTCAACTTTTCCAGTTAGATTTTTAGGAAACTAATATTGTTAATTTATCTTAATTTAATTTAAAACAAAAATTTTAAAAATTTAATCTTTCTTTAAGTTTCATCACTTGTTTAAATCTATTGCCATAAATTAATCCAGCATTTATAGCTATAAGGAATTGGAATCGTATGAATGATTGGAAGTTTTTGCCCGCCATTCTTTCCATGATATCAGTATTTCTTAATGAAAAGTTGTAATTCAAAATATTATACTTTTTACATATTTAAAGTATTATACTTTTAAAGTATTATACTTTTTACATATTTAATTTATTTATAATTCATTATGCGGCAAATATTGCATATTATATACGCATAACATAATTACAAAATTTAGTTTTTTTAAACGATTTTTGCTTGCGGAACTCAACATTTTTTTGAAATTAAAAATTCCTTTAGGTTGTTAGTCTACGCTGGTCTAAGTAAAATAGTTATAATAACAAGGATGATAATATCGTTATAGTCATGAATTGAGTAATGCCCCGTTTCCTAAATATATTGATCGTTATTATTTAAATTGTCGATTTTTTAAGTTTTTATTATAATCATGAATTTTTAAGAAACTTAAAAAATTTATCGTTTGCCGATTTTTAAGTTTGGCATAATCATACATTTTTTAGAAACTAATGAACCATTCGATTAAAAAACGATCTCCTCCGGTAAAATTTCGAAGTATTTTATATAAATTTTTTGTTTGCCTTTGATAAAACTCACAAAAGATAATTGTACGGAATAGTTTCAAAAGAATAAGACTATTAAATCTAAACAACGGTTAAAATCATGCACGATGAAAGGACAATTAGTGAACAATCGTAAATTTCGCTTATAGTCCACATTAGGGTAGCAACAATTTGGTATAAGACAAAATTGATTTATGTACATCGCTATGTTTAATAAAATTCAGTATTATTATTTAAATATTGCCATTTAATTCAATTACTTAAACATTAATATATAGCAGATATTAACAATTTTACGCCCTTTTTTCTAACTGTATGAAAAAACAGGTATTAAATTTTGCTACATTTTCATTAAAGTGCTCCACATAGTTTGTGTGTTTAGACTAAAGCTATGTTATATATTAAGCATCTTAATAGCTTTAACACCAATTAAACACTTATGTATATTAAAAAAGCTTATTCAATATTTTAAAGTGCGTCATTGAAATTGCAGTACTTTAATGCACATTTTGAATTCGTCCTCTACAGATGATTATATGTCGAAAATGTTCTAAGGAATTGCTTAGTTTTTAAATTAAGCATCTTCCAAACGAAATCTATAGTTATTTGTATAATATTGGAAAGAGATCCATTGAAATTGAGAATTTTCTTTAAATCTTGAGAAAAAAATTTAACTGAATTTTCTATTTAAAATGAAGCAAATGGAAACCAAAAACAGCAAGTTATATCATGTATTGACCAGCAATTTGGATAGAGAAATTTTCTTTGATATTGAGAAGATAGCAATTAACAATGAGATTTAGCATTTGATATTGATAAAATTATAATTGAAATTTAGAATTTTTCTATTTCAAAGCGAAGAATTAAAAAAAAATATATTTCTGAAATTTTTATAATGTACTTATCATTTATATATATGAACATATTATGTACATATTATATACGAGTATTACTTGTTTTTCTTTTTTAAATAGAAAATTCTCAATTTCGTTTGTTTTTCCCCCCTTCACCAAATATAAAATCACAACGTCAGTTATTCTTTCCTTAATATAAATTGGAACTTCTTCATTTTAATTGATGTTTTCCCAACATAAGGCAGAAACTCTTATTTTCAATAGATAA
Organism: Philornis downsi; assembly: GCA_019455685.1. Lineage (NCBI taxonomy): Eukaryota > Metazoa > Arthropoda > Insecta > Diptera > Muscidae > Philornis > Philornis downsi. The sequence continues at coordinate 621,072 of JAHXMU010000029.1, read as the reverse complement.
TTATTCAATATTAAATCATTTTCATTTGAACTTTTAAATTAAAAATCGCATTTTCATTGTTGTTCATTGTCATACTATATATTTCTTGTTTTTCTTTTTTGGATAGAAACTTCTCAATTTCGTTTGTTATTTTTCGCTTAATCAAATATAAAATCACAACGTCAATTGTTCTTCCCTTAATATGAATTGGAACTTCTTCATTTTAATTGATGTTTTCCCAACATAAGGCAGGAACTCTTATTTTCAATAGATCATTATTCAATATTAAATCATTTTCATTTCAACTTTTAAATGAAATATTGTATTTTCATTGTTGTTCATTGTCATACTATATATTACTTCTTTTTTTTTAAATAGAAAATTCTCAATATCGTTTGTTATTTTCTCCTTCACCAAATATGAAATCACAACGTCAATTCTCTCCTTAATATAAGTTGGAACTTCTTCATTTTAATTGATGTTTTCCCAACATAAGGTAGAAACCCTTATTTTCAATAGATCATTATCCAGTATTAAATCATTTTCATTTGATCGTATTTTTATTGTTGTTTTCTCAATATTAAATCCAATTTCCTATTAACAAATGGAATGTTTCAATTTCAATTTACCTGTCGATATTAAATTACAATTTTTCTTTTCGATTGATCTTTCCTCATTTCTATTTTGGAATAAAGCAGATGTTGCAATATTCAAAACATTTTTTAATGCGTTTTTTAACGTCTTGTTTGTATACCAGGGATCCAAAAAATAATTCGCTGTCCTGACCTGCTGCCACAATTTCACACAAATTGTTGATGCAAAATAAGTCAAAATGTGTTTATAACGAGTAGTTTAAAAAAATCACAAATCCTTCTATATGCGACAAAATTTGTATGTAATTTAGTATTCAAAAACCTCTTTAACATGGTTACCTCCACTCCAATTGCACACAAAGTGTTGACATAAAACATGTGAAAATGTATTTAGTTATAAAAATTAAACTTTATAAGTTCGAATATATGTTGGCCAATTTGTATGTATTTTGATTTCAACAATCTCTGTAAAATGGACTGCAAAGTGTGCTATAGAAATATGCAGCACCTGCTTCAAATGAAATTCCTTACAGAAAGCATAAAATTGAAGATTCTGGCTTATAAGCGGTTTCTTAAATAAATAAGAAAATATGTATCTATATATAGAAATCAACATTTTGTTCAAATTTGCTAATTTTTGGAAATCAACTGGCGTCTTAGTTTCTTAAAGACTTTGCCTCATATAGTTTTAAAACCATTAGTAGTTGTTAATAAAAAATTTTACTTGAAGAACATATACATTTAAAAGCTTTATTATTATAAAGTTTAACACAAAAAAAAAACTAAAAGTTAATTCATATACATATTTATAAAAAGCTTGCTAATGTTTAAGATTGTAAATTAGATTTAAGTTATATTGGTTTTACAACTAATCTATTTTCAATTATAAAAGAATTAGAAATAAGTTGTATTAGTTTTTGTTAAAACTGTTAAATTAGTTTTTAGTTTTATTTGTTCAGAATTGACTTCCAATATCATTAGAATGTAACAAAATGAAAAAAAAAACTATTCTCTTATAAAGTGAATAAGATTTCACTTCTGCATTAACTTCATCTGCTTTGTGATGTAATTAAAAAGAGAAATGTTATTCAGAATAAATTAGAAAAACTTATTGAATATTAATAAATAAACTGTTTAAGACATTTTTGTAATATATTTCACAATTAGAATTATGTTATTTTCTTCATTTATTCTCCTCCCTCCCTTACTAACTTAAAATTATTATTGTTCTCTTTCATTCAGATCTTGAGGCTTTAGCCCGTAAATCGGGTATTACCATTACCCGGGGCAGCAAAGGTAAACCGAAATTGATGTTAGCTGGCTATGCCTACTTTCGCAATAACGTCAAGGGCTCTAAAACGTATTGGTTGTGTGCCAAAAATCGTTGCAATCGCTGTAAAGCTCGGATTATCACCTGCTCCACAAGTGGCGAATTGGTAATCAAGAATCAGCAGCACAATCATGCCATTAGTATCAAGCAAGAATATGATGATTAACAAAGGAGGCAACACATTTTTTAAAGGCTATAGTATAATTGAAATATGTTCAAATAAAATTTTAAGAGAAGAAAATAAAGCAGCAAAGAACAATTCAAAATTTTAGTTTAACTAAATTACTCTCATGTAGTTTGTCTTGTTTGAAAATAACAGAAGATTTTTAAAAAGCATTTTATACATTTAACGAAAGATGTGATTCTTTGAATGTATAAATAAATTTTTAAAATCATTGCCATTTATTAGTATTTACATTTTTAAATTCTTACTTTCTTATCATTGTCTTATTTATTTACATTTATTAATTTTGTTTTGTCTCTTTTAGGCAATTATTTTATAAACTATTTACTAGATGATAACATTTTCGATTCCATCCAATATGTCAAGGGTCAGAGGGGCTCTCGCAAAATGGTTTGTGGTGGCTTTTCCTATATTTGTGCCAAAATTAAAAAAGGTCGCAAATATTGGGTCTGTGCAAAGCAGCGCAGTAAAAATTGTAAAGCTCGCATCATCACCGATTTGGCAGAGGCAGAATTTTACACACGTAATATATCGCATAACCATGCCTCGGATCATAATTTGACGAAATCTCATTTGCCGCATATGGAAAATGCAGAATTTGTTAAATATCAGTCATTAATGGATTTGGTGTAACAATAATTAGTTAAGTGGTAAAGGATTTGGTTTAAGTTTGGTATTAATGAAATATTTAATTGTGTTTAATTAATTAATAAATCATCAAATGATTTCAAGCAATAATTAATAAAAATGAAACTTATTCTCTTATTTAGATTAGATATTGGGACCATTTCACATTTCTTGTATGAATAATAATAATAATAATAAAAAATGAATTTTTTTCTGTTATGTTGGTACACATGTCTGTTATATATGTTGACAATATCAGCCATTTTGGACTGTCAGTTTGTTTTTGACAGATAAAAAGGTTAGTCGTGTTTTGGTGCGCTTTTCTATTTTTTTACTATTCGAAAAAATGGATCAGAGAAACTGTATTAAGTTTTGTGTAAAAAATGAAATTAAATGTGCAAGAACATTTGAAATGTTAACTGTGGCGTTTGGGGGCGAGTCTACTATGAGCAGAACACAAGTTCAATTGTGGTATAACCAGTTTAAGGAAGACCGAGAAGATGTCAATGACGATGCTCGTCCTATTCGCCCGAGCACGTCAACAACCGATGAAAACATTGAAGCAGTGAAGAAAATGATTTTGGATAATCGACGAATCACTATTAGAGAGGTTGCTGATAATGTTGGCATATCGTTTGGCTCATGCCAAGCAATTTTAACGGATGTTTTAGGCATGAGACGTGTGGCAGCGAAGATTGTTTCAAAATTGCTAAATTTTGAGCAAAACCAACGTCGCATGAACATCGCTCAGGAGCTGTTGAACGTCGTCAACGACGATCCAGATTTCCTCAAAAAGGTCATAACTGGTGACGAATCATGGGTGTATGGCTATGACATTGAAACTAAAGCCCAATCATCCCAATGGAAGCGTCCAGAAGAGCCAAGACCGAAAAAAGCGCGCCAAGTTCGGTCAACTTGACACTGTTTTCTTCGATTGCAATGGCGTGGTGCATTATGAATTCTTGCCACAAGGTCGTACGGTTAATAAGGAATACTAGCTTGAAGTTATGCGTCGTTTGCGCGAAGCAATTCGTCAAAAGCGCACAGAATTGTGGAAAAAACAATCATGGATTTTGCACCATGATAACGCACCAGCTCACACATCGATGCTTGTGCGTGAATTTTTGGCCAAAAACAAAACCGCGATCATGCCTCAACTACCGTATTCACCAGACTTGGCCACCGCTGACTTTTTCCTCTATCCAAAATGAAGACACCGATAAATCTGAATCTTATGCTGAATGACTTATAAATACGATGTTTTGGGCATTTAAAATGCTACTTGTTTGAACCGAGATGTGACTGCTAACGTTGCCATGTCTAAGAATGATTCGTCGTCGGCAGTTCGTTTTTTATCTTGTTTTGTATTTATTAAAAAACTTCTGGCAAACAAATGGTTGTATACATTCAGAATTCACTGGCCTACATTTCTCTAATACTCCTGTAGCGACATTGAATTCGTTATGCCAGTTTTTTTGCAGTATTGCAGGAAGGTGACTCATCGCAATATCAGCCATTAAGTTAAGCGATGCACTGTTGTCTTGTTAGTTCACGTCGGAAATTACGAAAAATAATCGCCCATTTTTTAATCCAAAACGAAATTCCAACTCTCTATCAAGATTATGTGATTACGCGTCAAAACACCCCGAATACGTTTACATTAAAAAGATCGGACTGTCGAATGGAAACATCAGATCGCACCTGGAAACGCTTAGGGTTGTCAAGGCTCACAATATAAATAGTTCCCTTCGTGTTATGTTCACGAACCAAAAATTATGATGAAGTGTTAAACGAGATTTTATTTGACAATGTTATTAGGGAATAATTGATTCAATATTTCTTTTTGTAACCGGCAACTGACATAAATTTTTTTTAGCGATTGTGCAACAACGAATAAATAGAATAAAAGAATAGAAAAACGAAACCGAAGTGTGTTAATGAAAGATCAGTTGCAAGATTAATTAACATTTTTAACAGCAAAATTACGTATTAAATTCTCAAATTTGAAAACAGTCAAGTTTTGAAACCTTACTTAAATCCTTTATAAATTTGTAGAACTAATCTATCCAAGCAGCGAAGACTATTAAGTTTAATTGTTGTGAGCATTTCAGAAATTATGATTTCCACTCATAACCCAATAAAGAATATATTTCGATTACGTTTGCTATTGACAGCTTTTAGTTTTCTACAATATATTTACACCGAAAAATTTCGTGGTTGAGTATTTGAAGAAATCTGTAGATGATTCCCAGTAGGTTAAATTAACAATCGTAATTACTGACAACTATTTTATTAGTTGCTATAAAGGTTTTTATTGGTGGAATTGTAAACAAACTTTCTTCTTGTTTTGAAATTGTTATTGTTATTATTACTGTTGTTTTGAAATTGTTATGACTGCAACAAAAATGAACAAATTTAATTAAAATTACAAATTTTATTTAATGTCATGGTGGAATATGAGTGAATAATTACTTTAAGATGAGAATAGTTTGAGCAAGCTTAAATTACAAAAGTAAAGGCTAAGAGCAATAAAATTGTTGACCATAATATTCAACAGTTGTGTACGTCTAGATAATTTTCCAACGGCATTTAAAAAAGCTAAAGCCAACAAACCCTCAAGCAATCCTACCAGCTACAGACCAATAAGTCTCTTAAGCAATTTAGGAAAAATATATGAAAAACTAATTCATAAAAGGATAGATGAGGTTGCCACGTCCCACGGGATAATATCCGATGAGCAATTTGGGTTTAAAAAATAACATAGCACTATTCACCAAATTGGTAGAATAAAAAACAAAATAATTTGGAACAAGCAGCGAACAGAAAGTCAACAGGGTTAATATTACTTGATGTTGAGAAAGCATTTGACACTATATGGCATTACGGTCTACTAGTATTTGTGTCAAATTATCGCCGACTTTCTAGACAACAGGGAATTTGTGGTTTTGGTTGGGCAGAGTATCCCGTCATTCAAAAGTATTCCGGCAGGACTACCTCAAGGATCAATTTTATCACCAATTTTGTACTCGATCTACACTTCGGATTTCAAACCTTCTAAAGAAGTTGACATTGCTTACTATGCAGACGATACGGCGCTAATTTCATCAAGCAAGTTAACAAACGCCCTCTTAAAGATAATAGGAAATAGGCTTATGGCCTGCAACAAATACTTAAAAAAATGAAAAATTAAGATCAAAGTTCACAAAACCCAAAGCATAATTTCCCCTTTCAACAAATCTGCGAAAAGAATCCCGATGAGACCAATATACTTTGAAGGCAACACCATAGAAATTCAAAATGATGTTAAATATCTTGGGGTGATTTTAGATAAAAAAAACTCTCCTTCCAGAAACATATTCACATATCTTGCAAGAAAGCACTGCGTTCATTCAGGGCATTATGGCCATTTTTAAACAGACGATCAAGTCTAACCCTTAAAAATAAAAATCTTATTTACAACTGTGTTATAAGGCCTGTAATGTCTTTCGCTTCACCTATATGGCACAACGCGTCACAAAGCCACTTACGAAAAATGCAAATTCTTCAAAACAAATGTTTAAAAATGATTTTCAACAAACATTGCAGGTAACGCACTTCTGTGCTGCATGAGGAAACAGGATACGAACTTTTTAAGGATTATTTTAAAAGATTAAATAATAACTATTTTAATAAGATTCTTTATTCTACTTTTCCCGTAATAAGAGAATGTAGTGATTTATAAATAACTTAATAAGGGGAATTTATCAAACTGCAAATTTGTGTCTATAAGTGGTCATCTTCACAGATAATCACTCTATGAACAATAATTTTCTTTTAATGTTTGGCTTTACTATTTATTTTTGTTTTTCAAATTAAAGTTTTTAACCTTCGATTGTAACTCCATTCAATTAATTCACTTTTATGTAATAACAAGATTTAGTTGTTGCAATATCTTTGAATAAAACTCAAAAACTGTACATAGTTATCTATTTTTTAAATTTAAGTTGCTGTTGGATTAATAAATAAATAAATAAAAAACAAGAGTAAAGACACTTCACATGGTCAAGAAATTTTTAAAAACCATCTTTTATTCAGAAGAAGAGCCTTGTAAGAAGCTTTTCATTTGAAGGAGAAAACAATTTTCATATGAAAAAATATCTTGACAGACACTTTCCATGTGACTTTCTAATAATGTGCAAAGTGCCTTTAGTGGCACATTTCTCCATGGAAAGTAAGTTGAATGATACTTTTCTTCATTTTCAATATTTTTCTTGGACCTTCTCTCTTGAAAAGTATCCTTCATGACAGACATCACGACGTTTCTCTGCTTGAAAATTGTCTTCCATAACACTTTTCCATATAAAAAATGGCACTTTATGGCACTTTCCAATATGAAAGGCATCTTTCGTGGCACTTTTATGTCGAAAAGTGCCTTCCATATCACTTTTCTATATTTAAAGTATCTTTCATAACATTTTCTGTTCTAAAGTGTATGTCACTTTTCTATATGAAAGCGCCAATTTTTTGTAGAGAAAAAAAAATTTGTTAGAAGGACTTTTTCTACTTAACGGCTTATCTATTTATTGGTTTTAAAACCGACGGTCTGGCAAGACTGTCATCTGTTAAATACCTGTCATATGAAGTGTTATTTATTTAGCGAAACGTTTGGTCGTTTAATAACCAAAGTACGCGTAAAAATAGTTAAAACCTACTACAAAATTGGGCACTTTTCGTGCATTACTGTGCAAGGAATAGGCAAGATTATAAAGAAATTTCAAAAGACGTACGTACTGCCGTAAATATCGCTCCGAATTTCAATTCAGAACGCTATGACCGTATGATAACCGACTTTTTTTGGCCTGCATTGAAAATTATGAACTAGACGATATGTGGTTTTATCGATATTGGTTTTATTGCTTGAGAAGTTTCAAGAAAGCGTAATTTCACGTTTTGACGACATCAATTGGCCACCAAGATCATGCGATTTGACGCCGTTAGACTTTTTTGTAGGGTTACGTTAAAGACCATGTTTACACGGATCATCCCCAAACGTTGGAGCATATGAAAACCAACATTCGTCAAGTTATCGTCGAGATACCGCCCGAAATGTGCGAAAAGTGGTCGAAAACTACTTCAAAATGATCCACTGCTGGAACCAATCCAGAGGCGGTCATTTAAATTATATTGTATTTCGTATCTTGTTATATGGCGTAGAATTCAGGTTTATGACACAAGCGGATGAGGAAAATACTCCGGAAAATATATGGACCCATCATCGTTAACGGAGAGTATCGGCGTCGCATGAACAATGAGCTGTATGAGCTACATACCGCCATTGACGTGGTCAAACGCATTAATATACAGCAATTGCGTTGGCTGGGTCCTGTTATGCGGATGGAGCCAAATGTTCCGGCACGGAAAGCTTTCGACAACGAACTCGATGAAGGGTGCAGAAGAGGGTGGCCAAAACTCCTTTGGAAGGACCAGGCTTTTAAAATACTATCGAAAATTGTTGTGACGAATTGGAGGAGAAGCCCAGAAGATCGAAAAGTTTGGAATTATTTTCTACGGGCGGCTTATAATAGATAAGAAATGTCTATTCCAGTCACCACCTAAGAAGAAGACATAATACAAGGTCCAAGCATTATAATAACATAAAAGTATCATCGAAATCATGGATAACGTGGTATATAGAAACAAAAAAAACAAATTTGTTTTGCATTGGAGAATATTATTGCAGAATACTTTTGCTATTTCTTGGAAAAAATACTTCTGTAGAAATTGTACGAGTATAGGGTGATTTTTTAAGACTTAAGTTTTTTAGGATGGCAGCACTGGTTGGTAATGGCGTCCAAACGTCATCTGCCAAAGTGAAAAGTGTGCTGTATACTCTGCCATTTTATCATGGAATGCCGAATGATCCACCACAACGTTTAATTTTTGGTGAATAGGCCTTACAAAATGCAAATCCTCTGTTTTATCGAAAAATTGTGTTCAGCGATGAGTCTCATTTCTTGCTGAACGGATACGTAAGCAAGCAAAACTGTCGCATCATCAGGACGGTGCAACATGCCACACTGCTCGTGAAACAATGGATATGTTGAGGGATGAATTTGGTGAGCGGCTTATCTCTCGATTTGGCCCCGTGAGTTGGCCCCCAAGATCTTGCGATTTAACGTCTCTTGATTATTTCTTGTGGGGTTATGTCAAGTCGTTAGTCTATGTTGACAAGCCGAACACTGTTGAAGCCTTTCAGGATAATATAACATGCGTTATTCGTGGAATACAGGCCGAAATGTTCGAAAAAGTGACGAAAAATTGGACCTTCCAAATGGACATTTTGAGACGGAGCCGCGGACAACATTTACATGAAATTATCTTTAAAAATTAAATGGCAAAGACCAATTTATCGATTACAATGCAAAATTTTAATATACGAGTATGATGCAAATTTGAGTGTTACCACAAAAAAATCACCCTTCACTAGAAGATATATACAGGTGTGGCTTTTGATGTAGAAAAAAGGATAAAAGTTTATTTTATTTTCAGGTATACAAAATCGATCTTATATAAAGTTCTTGAAAATCAGAATAAGATTTTATTTATTTATTTAATAAACATAAATTTTATTCAATTAATTTGTATTTTCCTTAACAGCTCTAATAACAGTTATAATTTAATAAAAACGATATTTAATAAAAATATCTACAGATATTCAATTTTTGGTTGATTGTTAGCTGGTGATAAATGGTTTCTTTATATAAGTTGCCATTGGATTGTCGATATCAATTACGCTCGTAGTTAAATTGTGTATTTTTTGTATAATTAACTAACCCAAATTAATTCTCATCAATTTCGCACTAGTTAGAAGTACATAGTACGTCATTTGCAATATAGTTTAAATTCTAGTACATATCAACTATGACATTTTTTCGGTGCATACTTTTTTGTAGTAAAATTCCTTGGGATTCCCGGACAAGTTCGCAGGAAAGAGGGAAATGGAATCAGACAAATTTCCTGGGATTTCCTGCCCGGAAAATCCCATGAAGTTTTCTCTTGCAGTCAATAACTGAAAATCGCTCATGAAAGGTAGTATTAGAATGTAAAATTTTGCGTTAGTTCAACTGCAAGGTTAACCATCAAACTTCTTCTTTTTTTTTTTTTTTTT
>JAHXMU010000029.1:545443-603954 GCA_019455685.1 Philornis downsi | reverse complement strand
TGTGTATGTGTATCTGTACGTGCGTGTGTTTTTATGTTTACCTGTAGATTTGTTTGTGTTAAATGATGCACCAGTGGAAATTTAAGCTCGACTGTCAAATTATCTGAATTTGAAACGAATAAATTAAAGCAAACAAGTAAACAGGCGCAAAGTTGGACAAACCAGCACCAGACGTTTGGCTGGACCGTAGATTATACGAGTATAGTCTCCGCCAGGGATTGCGGTTCACAATGTTTTGGACAATGTACTGGCTCGGTGTAAAATAAGTGAACATTACGAAAACATGATCTCTTCACACGTAACATATCCGACATAGCTATTTTTTCCATAAAATATCTACATTTTTAATATTTCTCAATGACCGCGTCCGCAATTAGAATGAATGGTTGAATGGTTTTTTCTCACATCTTCCGTGGCGCGATGGTTAGTATGTATATGAGACAACCGTTCGCACGATTGCAATTTGAACACCGCATACAGCAACTTATCATTATTTGAGCGCCGGTCACCTCAGTGTGTCTGACGAACACTTCGAGTAACAGACAAGTCTTGTCTATGCTTCTCAAACTGTGGTGTTCGGAATCGTGGTTACACTGTAGATCCCGTTGAGTAAGTCTAAAAATAGAATGCGTGTAAGCTTACTGAATTTCAGAAGCTTTCCGATGTCTCATTCAAGGAAATTCAGAAAAGTCAATATTTTCCAGAGGCGGGCTTATTAGCTACTGAACCAATGTGATTCTTTCGTAGTATAGCTGACAATGTACAGGCTCGAAATTACTTACGAATTCCTTACAAACATACATATGTTGATTGAATGGTTCCTTTACCACAGGATGTTAATTTTGTGTTACAGAATAGATAACTATTATAAAGTATGCCGTTACTTGTGTAGAAAATCTCCAGAAAATTTCCCATTTTTCCAGTTCCATATATGTCTTTAGGACATTTTCCTAGCTTTGCTTTTAGGGGGCTAAAATGAGTATTTTTAGTTGTTACGAACGGAATTTTGTACTAAATAAGTATAATGAAATTATAGCAATTTTGTAAAAATATGTAAAAAAATCCGATATTTTTCAAAAAATTTGCAAAAAATACATTTTATGAAAAATGAAAGTTTGTTCAAAATAATGCTGTTTTTTGAAAAGAAGTGTAAGAAAAAATACAGATAAAAACGTTGAAGTATTATTGGATATTGCAATATTTAAAAAAAAACAGTAAAAAGAAAAAATTGTAACATTTTTCCAAAAAAAGAAAAATGTTAACCCTTAAATGAAAGAAAAAATACAGATAAACACGTTGAAGTATTATTGAATATTGCAATATTAAAAAAAAAAAAACAGAAAAAATAAAAAAATGCAACATTTTTGCAAAAAAAACTATTCCATTTCCATATTTTTAAATTTAGTTTTCCTAATAGTTTACAACTAAAAAAAAAAAACAATTTTAATATTTAGAGTATTTTCAGAAATTTGCAAAGTATTTTGCAATATTTTACAATTTTTTTTTTAATTTGAATGAAAAACTTCTACATTTTTGAAGGAAACAATCAACCAATAAGTATTTAACAATGTTGCAATTCAAAAAAAAAAGGAATAAAAGTTATAAAAATAATATGTGAAAAAATTCAATTTCAAAAATAAATTTTGTTTTATAAAGCAGTGCAGAAAATGTATAAACCAAAAAATGTAATGTTAGAAAATATAGAATTTAAAAAGAGCGCCCATGCAATTCTTTTCAAAACTAAAAAAAATAGATAGAGAAAGCAAAACTCAAAATAAATGACTCGAATTTTTGTAAACAAATTTTGTTCCTTTTATTTTTACTAGACCTTTTTTAAATAAAATCAAATTATCGTTGATATTCATATAACGAGTGAAAGAAGAAGCACAACGGGTACATTATTTTCTGTTTTTATATTTTCACCCAAGTGGATGGACGTATAAATTATTTGATATGGGCTTTTTTTTATAATAATTTAAGATTTATAAATTAAATTTTCTTAGCGAAACCCTTCATATAAATATGGCGTATCTTAAGGTATGATTCTTTTCAGGACATTATAGGAGTATTTGGTTAAAAGCTAACTTTTGTTAGCAAAAAAGAATCTTTGGTAACTCTAAGGAGTGAATGTAAAAGTACCAACGCAATCCAACATAGAAGTCCAGACAAAGGGTCTTAATACTTGTTCTATTGTGATTTCTTGTGGCTTCTTCGGGTGTGCTTTAGTACTTGTACAAGTATATTGGGATGAATGATTCAGTACTAAACAAACACAAACAAAACACGCACTCACAATAACGTTTACAAAGATCATAATAATTGGTATCTAGATATGGATGATGACGATTATGACGACAATGTTGATGCTGATAGTGTTGAGATATATGTATGACCGTAGACCAGTGTTACCGGTTTGCTATATTTTATATTTTTGTTTTTTGCATTCATTTTGAAGAATGTTTTTGGCATAATTTTTTTAAAGTTTTCTAATTTTTTTTTTATTTTCTGCCGCAATTTTTAGTAAATATCATACTCTTTATATACAGTAATGTAGCTTTTCGACAAAAGGAATGCTGATTGAAAAACAATTTCTTAATTTTGTCAAAGCACCTATTATATCAACAATTTTACACTGTACAACAGCAACAGCAATAAAACCACCCATTAGCATAATTCTACTATTAGTATTTTCATTTTTTCAGCATTTGAACTTGACTTTGACTTTTAATGAAGAAAAGGACTTTTATGGGCATTTTCCTTGTAGAAAAGTTTCTTAACAGGCTCTTTTCATATGGAAAAAAATCTTCATAAATACTTTTCATGTACAAAATTGTCCTTACAGGCACTTTTCATTTACAAAACTGTGGCTATGAAAAAAGTGACTATGAATTTTTCGTATAGTAGAAAAGTGTCTCCATATAGAAAAATATTCTTGTAAGCATTTTTCATATAGAAAAAAGTCTCCAAAATCACTTTTCATATAGAAGAGGATATTCATAGAAACTTTTCATGTAGAAAAGTACCTACATAGACAGTTCTCGTTTAAGAAAATTTCTTCATTGACACTTTTCGCACGTGAAAACTTCTTCATAAACGCTATTCATATGTGAGAGTTTCTTCACAAAAACATCTAACCCAGGAGTGTATTTCCATAGAAATTTACTTTTATTTTTTCATTTATTTTAAGTGTCTTTGCATATATTAAACGGTTTTCATAAATAGTTTTCGTATACAAAAGTACGAGCTATTGCAGAAAGCCAAATTGAGACACGCAATAACGATTCACAACAAATCTATCATCTGAGGTTAAAAAATTACTCATTAGTTTCGAAAGGAAACGTGCCCGAACTTCCAAAATCTATAAATATAAAATTGTATGTTAAGAACATACGCGGTATCGCCTAATATTTCCAATAGTTCAAATTTACATTCGCTTTAGTTGAGGGCCTTGTTTTAATTTATTTTTTAAGCAATAATATCAAGATTGTTTCTGCATAAACATAGTCAAATACATTTGAGTCGAAATTAAGCCGCTGCCGATTTCAGTTAGAATCTGCCGCAGTCAACCGGGTGAGATGAGCCATAAGTTCTTGGTCAACATGGAAGTCAGTCCGCAGAACACTGGCGATCAATTCAGTATTATTTTGTCATTCGAATATACAAAAATACAAATTCTTCCAACTCGTAGAATTAATATATTTCAATTAGCAGCAGTGGTGACCCACTCCAAAAAATTTTTTGAAGTACTAGTATAAAGGGAGTTGCATCAAAACTTTATTTCTAACAATTTCGATTGCTACCAAATCGTATAAAATCCATGGTTCCGTATTTGTATAGAAAATTTCAAATCATTCCACCAATTCAGATTCGGTGGTAAAGCTTTTTTTTAAGTTTTAATTTTTTTTTTTTTTTTTTGGTGGAGAAAGCAAATGGATCTAAAAAACATCGACGACCAAATTTGTTAGTAAACTGAACATCGGTGTTAGACTGATAATTTCGTCCAAATCTGTATATAATTCCGATGCGCACTTCTATCAACAAATATATGACCAAAAAAAATGGCTAAGTGCTTTTAAAATGTTAGCCCTAAAAATACGTTTTTGTCCAATTTAAATTATTATTGTTACAATACTAAAACTAAACTTTGTACGTCATTTTGTATAGAACCTTCTAGATCTATCGTTGCCTCAATTTAAATAATGCTATCAAATTTTGTTGAATTTGGTCGTAGCTGAAAAAAGTACCTTTCGCAGCAGAGTACTTTTTAATTCAAGTGTCACCACCATTCGCAAAATCGTCTGTTTTAGTTTAGTTCGTGCTTACATCTTCTCCCGTTCGGTCGTTCTAATAAAAAGTCTCCTTTTAAAAGACATACAAGCGGTCTAAAAGTTATAAAATTCTAATAATTTTTGCATTACTATAGAGTTTGTCAGTTATGCTATTAGAAAACGTAAAAATTTTCACCGATACGCGATGTTAAAGTTAAGAAAATCAAGTTTAAAGTTTCTGTAAGAGTGGATGAATTTTATTGCGAAAAGAACCATGTAAGATCTTGATTTAATGTATGTATAATGTAAACAAGCAAGAGGCCGGTAAACAAACGCGGTTCTTGCGGTTCTCTTGAGTATTTGTAGTGTAAAGAAAATTAATAAATATGCGTGGGAGTGTTATTGCAAATATTATGTGAACGCGGAGAGTAAAGAGTATTAGTTATTGTTCAGTGTTGCTATTGATGTGGTTCAATGGATGGTGATGGATGATGATGATGATGTAATCGAGTATTGTTTAAAAATGTAAGTATTCTTTCGATAGGTGATTATCGATTTAATGCAAAATTTGTTGTAATACCACATATTACAATATAGTACTCCTATCTGCTTCGGTTAAAATAATTTAGTCCGAAATTGAACTGCAATTATTGATAATTGTACGTTTATTTACATCCTTGCAGTCCTGAAAACTCTGATCTTTTCGTCATTTTAGTAGATATGTATCAGTCATGTAAGCTACAATATGTAGACAATTACCTCTAAAAAAAATAGATTACCTCTAAAACTGAAAACCGAAACTCAATTTCAAATTGGCAATTTCGATTTTAACAGAGGAGGCGTTCATATTTCCAAGTAAATCTAAAAAATCGTATCAAAATTTAACATAATTTTCAAAAAACATTTACTATGGAAATGTAAACACAATTTATCCACAAGTAGGATCATACTAGCCGGATTTGTATGTTAATGTGTCCTGATAACGGAGAAACAAACATTTTTTCTAGCACTTTTTCCTACATTCACTACTATATTAGCTAAATTTGTCATTCCGTTTGCAACAATTAGAATTTTTTACAATTTTAACGTTCATTCGTTAATAAAAATCAATATGCACTCGTACATACTTATTCATAAATACTAAATATGCCAATTTTAACGGAGAAATGGATTGTTTTGATAAGAGGGCTTCTGTGTTACGCCCACTTGTCTAAGAATATGTCACCGGCACATCGTTCTATAGCCTCTAAACCGCAAGGTATACAAATCGTCGAAATCACGCTCGTTATGCGACATCGACATTTACTACTATCTGGACGGATAGAGCGGGGATTGTCTTAATTAACATTTGAATGCGTTTTTTTAAATCATGTAAACTACTTGTTTGCAATGGCTCAAGAAATCAAGCGAAGTAGGTCAGGAGACATTGGGGACCAGCGGAGGAGCATTTGAAATCAACTTTCGTCGTATTTCTGAAAATAAAGATTTCTTCAACACATTTAGATGAATCCTTGGTATGAACTCAGTCTCCTTTTGCTATGCATGAGAATAGAGTACGTTTACATGTTGATTTATCGTCCACGTTTTGAAAAAAGAAGAATTTAAATGTTGATCGATAGAAGTTCACAGAATTCATCCGATCATGCTCCGTAATACTTTCAGGTTTCAAGAAATTACTGAATTGATCCCCACATTTATGCAAAATTTCGCAGATTATTGCTCATAGTTTCTTTTCCTTGATAAATTAGTTTAAATTAAGATGTCATGCAAAATTTGATTAACTTATTTTGGACTATTTTTGGAAATGTTTTGATAAATAAGCATAAGTTAAATCAGTTTCTAAAGAATTTCAAAAAATTGTCGAAAGAATTAGCATTTCATGTAATTCGAAGTAAAAATTACGCCTAATTGAACGTACTAGGAATTTAATGAAATGGGAAGAAAAATTGTTGAAATGCTCTGCAATAATATTCCTCATGCAATTTCGTTGAAAAGTCGAAATCGTCTACACGACCTCCAAGGGCCGATGAAATTAATTCATTATAGCAGATAGTTTTCGGAAGAAATGTCAATCACAGTGCGCGCAAAACCGGTTTCCTGGAATTTCATCTTTATAGGCGGTTATTTGTTATCACCGACGTCGTTATACACAGTTTCGACTGTGTAATTGTTACAGTTTTTTGACAATATTTAGTAAAAATATAAATACTATAATTTATAGTTCGCAAATTCTGACATGTCGGGATCCCTCAATAATACTATTCCAAAGTGTCATTGTAACATTATTCAATTTTTTTAAATAATATTTGTTTGTGCTCATTTTTTGAGGAATTCTTGTTTTTTTTTTTACTTTGCATAATTTTTTTGGACATTTGGCATAATTTTTGGCGACTGTTGGCAACACTGTGACTTAATAAAGACAGCGACCGAGACGGCCAGTGTCTTTAAGTTGTGTGGCTTACACCAGCCACTTTATGCTCGCCACCCTTTTCCCGATGATTTGCTTTTTGTCGGAAGAAGTTATTTTTTTGGTTTTTCTCCCATTCTATGTGGTGAAGTTTAGCTCAATTCGATGACACGTTTTTGAGAACGGATTGAACAATAGACCAAGAACTAGGAAAAAGTGAAATCGTCTGAATTGAAACTAATTAAAACAACATTTTTGTTTTTAAATCTTATGCTTCTAATGAAATGTTTGCTTGCATCCCGTCTCATTTATGACGGTGGGGGGAGAACTAGGAGAAATCGTTGTTGGTCTGGTTGTCGGTCTACTGTTTTATGGTTTCGGAAGGGTGCTTGTGTGTGCTACTCTTGATCAAACGACTTTGTACAGTGGTTTGTTAGTCGCGTGGATTACAGAGATTAAACTACATGGAACGAAAAAGCAGATATTTTTCTGACTTGTCTGTAATAAATTTGATTTCTGTCCTAAATTTGGTTTAAAAACAGTAAAAATGTATAATTCAAAATTTCAATTTTTTGTGTACAAATTTTTTGCATTTGCGCCATAAATCGTCACCCCATTGTACATTTACACTGCATGGAGATTTCATTAAAAAAATTCAATTGAATCTACCGATAATTGTCCAACCATAAATTTCGGAAGAGTCGCTGACGGCTAACATAAACAAAATCGATTTTATTACGCATGTGTTAAAACGCTGTATTTTACTTATTTATTAGAAACGGTTTAATAAAATTAATTCTCGACTCTTCGAAGACGCACATCATGATTTGAGAAGGTCTCAAGAGCCCGGTAGTCTCAAAAGATATAATTTATCGCATATGGTAGCTTTCCGTATTCGATGACCTTACACGCATTCCACTTTGAGAGTCACTCAACGGGATGTACTGTTTAACGAATCATTGTTATCGGCGGTCACCTTGAAGTGTCTGGCGAACACTTCGACTAGCAATCGACAAGTCATTTAAATGCTTCACAAACTGACGTTCTTAATCGTTATTATCGTTCTTAATCGAACAGGTCCCCCAGCGAGTCCAAAAAATGCGTGTAGCCCCAATGTGAGAAGTAACCTGACCTAAGCTGTGAGTAACATGAATAAGAGAAGCTCTCCCATACTTAATAGATGATAGAGATGATACTTACCTATAAATACATAGAGATGATGAAAGGCAACTGTACAGTGTTATTCATTTAGTGGTTTCAAGACCGGCGGTATGGCAAAGCTATCAGCTGCGAAATACCTGCCATCTGTGTTATTTATTTAGTGAAATGTTTGCGAATATGTATCGTTTAACAACCGAAGAACCCGTAAAAATAGTTTAAAATTACTACAAAAGTAATGATTTAAACGTGATTCAACGACCGATTTTGGCTTTATCGCTTGAGAAGTTTCAGAAAGCGTAATTTCGTGTTTTAGCGACGTTAATTGGCCACCAAGATCATGCGATTTGACGCCGCTTTTGACAATATATAATGTAACAATTTTACGCGGATAATCGCCAAACGTACCGCCCGAAATGTGCGAAAAAGTGCTCGAAAACTACGTCAAAAAGATCGACTGCTGCAACTAATCCAGAGGTGGTCATTTAAATAAATTTGTATTTCATAATTGCAAGGTCCAAGCATTATAATGAAATAAAAGTGCTGTCGAAATTATATTATTACTGAAAAATGGATAACGCTCTTCATTACCATTGTAGTAAAACGTAAGTTTCGAATTTTCGATGCCAGGAGTATTTTTTAGAAATTGGTAAATGGGGAATTTCTTTAGAATTCGCTTTAAGTTTAAAATTTTGTACACAGTGCAGATTGTCTTTACGAAAAATATAGCATTATAAACCACTGTGCCCAAATGTGAGCAGTGCCGGAGAATAAACTGTAGCACCAACATGATGCCTCTTATACTAAACGTTTTTGTTTACCTTTTCCTCTATTCTGGCTGCACTTTATTAAACACATTAAAACCAAGTTAAGTTGCCCTGAATGTGGAATGTTGCGACGACGACGACAACTGCGACAAAGACGACGACGACAACAATAACAACTGAGAGTAAAAGGTTTCCCATCCAGAATCTTTACGCTGAATTGTCACAAATGGTCTTGGGGTCGAGCGGCAACCGAGAGGGAGAGTCGACTGGTCGGTTACTATGTTGTTGGTTGGCATTGTTGGCATGTTATAGTTTAATCATAAATTCATTTTTGTTTGATTGTCCGACTGCCAGTCTATCTCAATCGCTTGGTTCGAGCTCCCGCTTTCTCATTGGTGTCCAGTGATGGTAGCGGCCGCTGCTGCGAAATGTTGACGGTCGTTTACATCAAAGCCAACATAATCAATCGTTCGCTGGAAGATGAAGTTGGATTTCTTGTTTCGTCTACACACACACAGAAACGCACATACTTGTCTACAAATGCACATACGAAGGTTCACAAGACGACCATCAAATTGCCTTAAGGCCACTTGCTGTTTCGTTAATGGGTGGATGTATGGATGGATGGTTGCTTGCTTGGTGTGATGGTGATGGACTTTACATCGAATGTGCCACGGTGTGTCCCCCTCTTGTACAGATAGACTCACACAAACACACAGTCTTCTATTTATATATGCATATATATGGATTGTACGTATGTGTGTGTGTGTGTACGTTGTGTGTTTGTTGATCAACAAACGATGTTTATAATCAAATGCACGATTGTGATAATACTAGAGGGCATAAATAATGCGATAGCGAATTTTTTTCTTTTCATCAAAGAATTCATTTGGCCGGAGAAGGGACACAGAGATTTAATATTTCAAATGCCCGAATTTCACTGTCACGCTATTAATCCTTAATGTTTGAGGTGTAGGTTTTTATTTCCATCACAATTGAAATAAATCAAGCTAAATGTTGACGCTTTAGAAGAGATTCTTTTTTAAATTACAACATTGGATATTTTATTATCAAAATTTAAAGTATCCGTAAAACAGTAAAAGATTCTTTACTGCATTCTATTTTCATAATAAGGGTATTTAAAACCACTTTTATGCAAGAGTATCAAGTGCCTCTAAATATGAATTTTATGAGGAAAGTGCATAGTTGGAAAATGTGTTTGAAACCTTGAGTTATATACATACATACATATATACCTAATTTCTTTGATAAATCATCTATTATTTGAAAAATATTCCGATATAATATGTAGGACTCAAGTGACACAACAAGCCTTCCAACTGCAAAAAAACATTAAAGGTCAAAGTTGAGCTTGAATTTTTATAACGAAAAAGAGATTTTTGGGGTACTTTCTGTAAGAAAAGAACACTACTTTTTATTCTAAAAACGATTTTTCTATACAAAAATATATGCTTTCATAAAATGTACCCTTCCTTATTTTACATAAGCAATTTTATAAGTGAAAGTGTACTTTCCTGATTGAAAAAGAAAGTGTGGCAACGTACTTATTCAAGCAAAGAGTGTACGTGAAAAGCGCATATTTTTAATGAAAAGCGAACTTTCCTAAATGAAATGTTTACTATTCTAAACGCAAAGTGTACTTCTTTAATTAAAAAACAACGGAGATCGTGTCTTTCTAACTGTAAAGCGTGTTTTTCCAAAGGGAAATGGTACTTTTTTAAATGAAAGCTTACCTTTCTAAAAAAATTATGGTTATATTTCGGCACAAAAAAGCATCTTTTCTGAAAGGAAAGAGATATTTTAGAAAGAAAACTGAACCTTTCTAAACGTAAATTACACTTTTCTAAACATAAAGTGAATTTTTCAATGGAAAGTGTACTCAAAAGTACTTGTATATAGAAAATGTACTTTTCTATTATAAATAAAATGCATACTATTCGAAGTGAAAAATGAAACGAAAAAATACTTTTCTACACGTAAAATTTAATTTTCTGAAAAAAGTATTTTTATAAACGAAAATCGTACTTTTCTAAATGAAATGCATGTTTTCTAAATGAAATTCACATTTTCTAAATGAAAAACGTAATTTTCTAAATGAAAAGCGTATTTTCCTAAAGGAAAAGCGCACTTTCCTAAATGTGTGCCTTTAGTAGTGTTCGTCTCTATACGAAAATGAATTTTTCGAAGTGGAAAGTGTGTTTTGTGAAATATGAATATTTCTAAGCCTTTTCTAAATATACATTATTATATAAATACGAAGTCAACGTAGCTAAACAAAAAGTTTGATTTGTGTACTTGTATCAAAAGTACTATTTTCTGTATGTTGAGCCGCGTAAAGAAGTGGAGGCCTAATTGAATCTAAACAAAGTTTATGTCTGCAATACATTTGTCATGGGTGACACATTTAGAAGACACATAGAGAGGGTTTCACAAGATCACATCGTATATTGCGATATCAACGAAATTTGCTTCCTACATGTAATTTTTTTCCAGACTCAGTGTATTTTTATTCAAGATATCTATCAGAATACAAATCTAGCAACAAAATTATAGTTTCTTGAATATTAATGGTATATAGTATATGAAATCTAATTTAGAAATTAAATCTATAAACCAAGGACCATCGCCGAGTGCTGAGTGCATTTTGAAAATAATTACGTCTGGATCTCAAATCTGTTGACTACAAATGGAAGACCATTTTACCAGTCAAAAAGCTTCAATAGAAAGCAGCAAATTTCAACAAACGCCACGAATCCGGGCGAGCCAAAACTTATATACTCACCAGCAAGGTCAAACGTGGTGTGGTCAATGCACAAGCTCATAAGTATAAAACTACTGCTATAATACTAAGATAAGCGAGCGTGCCAAGTACGGTTTCCACCTCCCATACATTTGGTACGAATGTAACACGTAGAAGGAAGCTTTTAAAGTATCAAGCACCCAAATTGAAGTGACCAAATGCCTTCCATGAACACGCTAACTGCGTAAATATTTGAGGAATTTCTTAAAACTTGGCACAGAGTAGTATTCCCAGATCGTAGTTGGAGATTATGAATGTGCTATATCGATCCAACCCTTTTAATACCTTCAATACAAATTGAACGATTTTCCGAACTTTTCCCGGCGACTCCACATTCGTGACTTGTGGTAACGCTATAGTACTGGGGAAAGTGTGAAAAATTCAACGGAATGTTCACGCCCTCTCTGTTACCTACCATTCGAATTACCTTGGTTAGCTTGTATACTCATTTATTAGCATCTTTCTTTCTATTGTATTCCATTCAGAATAATTCAGCTCACATCAGCCTTTAGTATTGCGAATAAATAAACTCACCCTCCGTGGAAATTGGGCAATTTAACAAAAATTGGTGGAAAGCGACAATTTTGCTTACTTTACGAGGGCGGTTCCAAAACTAGCCGACCTAACAAAAAAGACACACAAAAATTGGGAAAATGTTCTTTATTTTTCAACACAATATCCTTTTTCACTTTCCATTTTTTCCAGCGATATTCAATAGCTTCTATACCCTATTTATAGTAATAACTGTCTAACTGTTTTAAACAGCCATCAACCGCAGACTCCACCTTTTCTTTGTTGGCAAATCTTTTATCACCGAACCATTTTTTAAAGTTTGGAAATCAAAAATAGTCTGAAGGAGCTAAATCTGACGAATAAGGTGGTCTTTTTCCATATTTTCATTAATAAAAATAATCTCATGCGCATCCCAAAAAGTAGACGTTATGAACTTGCCCTGTAGATCGAACTGCCTTCGCCTTCTTTGGGAACGATTTTCTCATTCTAGTCCACTGCTTTGACTATTCCTTTGTCTCAGGTGTGAAGTAATGGGCCCATGTCTCACACATGGTTGTAAATTGACGCAAAAATTCGGCTTTATTGCGGCGAGATATCGCCAAGCACTCTACCAAATTTCATTTTCGCGACACTGTTTTTGGTCTATTGAAAGCAAGCGCGGCACCCATCTTGCGCACAGCTTTCTCATCTTCGATCAATATACACACGATGTACAGCACTTTTTGAAATGCCTATCATTTCAGTTAGCTCACTCACCTTCAACCGACGATCATCATGTACCATTTTGTAGATTTTTTTAACTATGTCTGGCGTGGACTTCTCAATTGGTCAACCACTACGTTGTTCGTCTTGGCAGCTCATACGGCTACCCAATATTTTACCATTTTAGAAACTAGCTGGGGTTTAATATTGATTTTACTGAGATCTTTTAAACGGAAATATTGATTTACATAACGGTGACCAAATTTTTCCCATGTTTACAAATTCATCGAAACCGTTTATTTTTGATGTCTCAATTAAAAATGCTAAATAACGTGGCGTCTTGGTATGTTTTATAAGGTTGCCGCTTTTTACCAAAATATTTTTTTTTCACCACTGGTACGTACTTCAAATCAGAGTATTTTTTGCAGCAACACAAAAAGTCGTTGAGAGGGTGTATACTCATATGTGAGTTAGTTCATTTGACTGAATTTCTCTACGGGTTTTTTTGTATTATTCAACCACCAAGCCCACAACTAAAACGGAGTAGTTCCATTTTATATCCATAAAATTTCAAACTATGTAGCTTTAAGTTAAAGTATGGACGGTAGATCTATTAGAAAAATTATGTGTAAGAAAGGTTTTCCTACTTTCATTAAAAGAATTTTTTTCTTTCAATAATAACGGTATTTATTTTAAATAATACATAAATGGTAAATTGTTGAAAAAGCACCATTACGGCAAAGTTGGGATTTGATTCGTGTGTAGACAAGTTTTTCCTTAATGAATCGATTGGGGTCACCTGCGGTCCACGCCCGCCATTAGACCAGCTCATTAAAAAATTATATAGATTGCAATTGTCCTTTCCAGCGTCTATATGTATATAATGTTATTGTGTATTGCTTTCAACAAATGAATTACAATTTTCTCAAAAAACGCCCATCTTCATAGAGGTGAGTTCAGTCTTTGTGTGAGCATGTTTTTCCCCGTTTTCGTTCAATTTAAAATTTTATGTCAAATTTTGGCCTCCTCAGGCGGTGATAAAAAAAATATTTAAATATTAATAAGAAAATATTTAAATATTGATAAAAAAATATTTATAAAGACTAGATTCAGCGCGTTGTAATTAGTAAAATAATTAAATAATGGAAATAAATAATTCTGTCAAAAACAAACTTAAAAACAACTAGCTTCAACGAGTTGAACGAACACTAATTCCTGAATTTTAAGCAATCTCAGCAGAGTTGTCTGATTTTAATTTATATAGAAACCAACAAATCCCCATAAAACATAAAATGTATTTATTTTCAAATCGGTTTCTGAACACTGTATTCTTAACGTATGCTAACTAATGCTCCTCGTCTAATTGGCAAAAAGGTATTCACACTTTTGCTCTTCACCGTATTTTGTTACAATTGGAAAAATCGATAATGGAAGACACAAAGTAACTTCGAAACCGAACATTTTGGAAAGAGGGAGAGAGCACACATTCCTCACTCAGAGAGCAACCCTAAATAGTGGCAAGAGTGTGTTGGAAGTATCCACGACAGCGGGAATGCATACTCGTACTGAGTGCATGCATAGTCAACTAAACAAAAATAAGAAACAGTATCAGCAAGATACAATTTGTATTTTGTGGATGATTGGGAAGTGCACCAAGAGGAGAGCTACAGCACAGAGAGTGGTTATGGGAATATCATCAGTTATTCCAATGAAAGAGAGCGGCTGGGAACAAAAACAACAACTTCGCTGGTGAGCGCAACATGGAAAATCGAAATTCAAGCTGAATGAGGCAGAAGCAAATTGAAATTTCTTGCAGTCATCAGATAGGTAGTAGACATTGAACTTAGGCAGCCGTAACAACACACTCAAGCGATACCAACGACAAATATAATAAAATCTGCTGAATACTTTTGCTATATAGCAAGAAAAATAATATAAATACAACAAAATGTAAAGAAAATTATCAAAAAGAAAATAAAATGAAAGACGACTTAAGTAAATTACAAGTTCGCAAACGAAACGTAAAGAAAACTTGTATAATTCGGTTGAAAATCAAGAAAATTCCCAGTTAAAGTGTTTTAAAGTTCAAGTAAAAAACGGGTATGTGCAAAAAAAAGGCTGAACCTAAGGTATAAATTTCACAAAAACGACGGAAACATTTGTGGTGTGGAAAAGACAAAATAGTAACAAAACAAATTGAAGAATTTTGTGTGCGGTGAAAAATAATTTGCAAAACGTCTTGAATGGGTTTCTTAAAAAATTGTAATTTTTCATTGTAACCCCAGTCAGCTAGCCAGCCAGTCAACGTATATGTGTAAGAGTGTGAAAAAATAAATAAATGCAAAATTTTGTGTACCCTTAAAAAACCCCTGGTGCGCCGCGACGCGCTCGCCCTCTCCCTATCTGCCTTTGCCTCACTACTCTAAGTAGCAGCTCCGAAACGCGACTCACTCACTTGGCTTTATATGAAAAAGGGGAAATAGATAACAGGATAAACCCTAACAGAAAAGTGAAATAATTTCCAAAAATCGTAGTAAATAAATTCAGGAATTGTCCACAGCTATCAAGCAAAGTGCAAAATTAAGTGCGTGAAGTTGGTAAAGAAAAATTCCATACAGAAAAGAAGTGTTCGAAGCAAAGAAGTTTTGTAAGTGTTGAGGCACACAAAAAAATTGGTGGTCTTCTTCTTGGTCTCGTTGTCGATATCTGTGAATTGTATCTAAACCCATTTTACTCTACTCGCCATCTCACACAAATGAAACAATTCTCATGTCACGATTTAATTGGATTGAAGTTGAATTGAGAGCAGAAGTGGCAGAAGCCGAAGCAGCAGCGGCAGCGACTCTAGTACCAAACCAACAAAGCAGCAACAAACGCGCGGCCTTTCAAGTATTCCTGTGGTTACGGGCCTCATAGTAGTACAAACGAACGAACAACTTCAAAGGTATCAAACCTCTCATAACCCAAGAGCAGAGAGAAATAAATAGACAAGAGTGATATAGTTTTACGGGAGAAATTCCAATTCAAAACAAAATACACAGCGAATCACACGCTCTCCGATTGTGAGAGGCCCACACAGTGACACTTTTGTGTGATTGTTTTGTAAAGAGGAAGAGAGTCGCGTGCGTATTATTTTACTCTCAATTTGCCGTCACCAGCGAACCAACGAAACGAGCGACCATTAACATCATCATTACCATTGCCATCGTCATCGTCGTGGTTCTCCTCGTCAGCACCGCTCGTACGTAAGGAAACACCTTGCTTTTTTGTCGGCTAAAAGCAAGCAACAACAACAACACCGACAGCCAGTTGGAAAACCAAGCAGAAGAAGAAGCAGCGGCAATATCAAATTTAGCCGAATTCGTAACAATCAACCGACCATTTCGTGTCGCGTCTGGTCTGGTTTCGTCCCATTTGCGAGCAGTCGACGACAGCGCTACCAAAAATTCTGCTGTTTCTTTACGTAGAACAATTTCGTTGCTTTGGCATTATCGAGTTGTTGTTTTGTTGATTTTGTTCTCGTCTACTACGAGGACTTTTTCAAAACTTTCCATGTTCGCAAGCAAAAACGTTGAAGTCATCATCAGCATCGTTATCCACAACGTCAGCTCCAACGTCAGCCGTAACAAAAAATTTCAACATTTCAACTCTTGGATTCAACTCTAGGACATCATCAACAATTATGAAGGAGCGGCGAAATCAACAAGAGAACTCACTGAGAATAGAACAACTGACAACAACACAACGAGTAAGTAGATTGGTATTTTAAAAGCAAATGAACTAGAAAAAAGTTGCATTATCCCATCTTATAAATCTCATTTAAGTCATACTCACACGTTGCTGAAGAGTGAGTGAAAGAATTGTCAGGGGTCGTAAATATGGCAGTCAATACGAAACCGAAAATTATTCAATGGCCACAAATTTGATTGTTAATTTAAGTATAATGCCACCATGACCCAATGCCCAAGATTAGGTACATGACAGTCGATAGTCGTGAGCTATTATTGGAAATTAGTTAATCACTCAGTTGTATGTTCAATTTTAAACTGTAAATAGTTTTCGAGATATCATGTTGCAAAATTCGGAAAAGCTCTGTTTTAACAATTTAGAAATGCTACAAATACCAACAATTACCTTTGCTTCCCAAGAATAAAATACTGGAGAAATTTTCACATTCAGTGAGCATTCTATTCTATTTTCGAACTCGCTAAAACGGAACCTAAAGCTAGTTTAACGACGATTCTGAACATGAGTTTGGGAAGCATTTACTAGACTTGTAGATTATTCGCTTGTTCGAAATGTTTGCCAGACACATCGAGATGACCGCCGCTCCGACAACGATAGGTGGTCGCGTGTTCTAATGAATTTTTTGTAATATTTTACTAAATTAATATTTTTGAATGCTTTGGCAAAATTTCGAAATTTTTGATATTTCTGTCAAATTAGAACAGCAGCTGATAATGTGAAAGCTCTTTTTAAATCCTCTATCCCAAAATTAAGAAATTAGTATGGCCCCTCACCATAGTATTTGGCGATGTCAAACAGTGGAATAAATATTTTTTTAAGAGATTTCCAAAACTAAATGAAGATAATGAGAGGAATTAATTATCTAGAGGGTATTTCGCTACAGACACTGTTTTTGATATCTGTATGTTATGACAAATTTTGAAAGTAAAATTTGTTTTTATAGATAAAAGTGCCGAAACTATGTTTCTGTTGAAAAGTTATATCTGGTTCCATTATAATGAAAATTTTATATTGGAGAATGTGTAGATGTGGGTCTGGATAATGTAGTACAATAGTATGTTCAGGGCCTCGAACAGATCATGCATTTACAAAAGGACATGTTCATGACATTTCAAACATCCACCCGATTTTATCCCGGATTATCAC
Organism: Philornis downsi; assembly: GCA_019455685.1. Taxonomy (NCBI): domain Eukaryota; kingdom Metazoa; phylum Arthropoda; class Insecta; order Diptera; family Muscidae; genus Philornis; species Philornis downsi. The sequence goes on along the minus strand of JAHXMU010000029.1, from coordinate 586,425 downwards.
TATTTTTTTTATTAGAATATTGGGTATGTCTTCCATTTTACTTACTACTTGTCCTGGATCTTCAGAGTTTTCTTTAGGGTTTAAGAAAGTTTCATATTAGAATCTGGACATTCCTTCGATTTTACTTACATTAATCACAACTTGTTCAGAATTGCGTATTACGATATTGTAGCACTTTCATCGTTCTACAAATCTTGATTAATATACCTTTCATAAAAATACGGTTAAACCTCGCCAAAAGATTTAAACAAATTTAAGATAACTTAAGCATTTAGACCTTATATAGGGTGATTTTTTAAAATCGAAGTTTTTTTAAAAATCGAAAAAAAAACACTAAAATTTGTATCATATATTAAAATTTATTTTCCAATAATTTATTCGAATCGATAAATTGGTCTTTTCCATTTAATTTTTGAAGATAATTTCATGTAAATGTTGTCTGCGGCTCTGCCTCAAACTGTCCATACGGAAGGTCCAATTTTTCGTCACTTTTTCGAGCATTTTGGCCTGCATTCCACGAATAACGCGTGTTATGTTATCCTGTAAGGCTTCAATAGTGTTCGGCTTGTCCATGTAGACTAATGACTTGACATAACCCCGCAAGAAATAATCAAGATGCGTTAAATCGCAAGATCTTGGAGGCCAACTCACACGGCCAAATCGAGAGATAAGCTGCTCACTAAATTCATCCCTCAACATATCCATTGTGTGTGGCAGTGTGGCATGTTGAATCGTCCATTGTGTTACGAGCAGTTTAGCATGTTCAATCGTCCTGATGAAGCCTCATATCAACCAAGTTCAATTCAGCCAATTGGGGGGAAAAAAATTCCTTGTGGCTGAGTAACACAGGCACAATCGCGACGACGAATTGACATTTCACGATCGTCATTAACACTGTTCGCTACGGCTGCAATATTTTCTTCGGTACGCACTCTACGCATGCGAATCGATGGCTTTATGTCCAACAAAGTAAATTTGGTGCGAAATTTGGAGATAACAGCACGAATTGTTGATTCAGCAGGTCGATTATGACGACCATAAAATGATCGTATCAAACGATGCACATTTGCCACAGAGCACGAATTTTGATAATAAATTTCAACGATTTGCAACCGTTGCTCGTTTGTTAGTCTTTCCATGATGAAATGGCAGAGTATACTGTACACTTTTCACTTTGACAGATGACGTTTGGACGCCATTACCAACCAGTGCTGCCAACCTGAAAAACTTAAAGCTTAAAAAATCACCCTATATGTATAATGGTGGAAGTAACTGTCTTCGGTAGATTTTTTTGGAGACATCATACCCGACTAACTTTTAGGAAACACCAACTAACGAAAATTTAATTTGCAGTCCCTTACTAACAATAGAAATGCAAAATGTTCGCTAATTCACTATCCCACAAAAACCACAATTAGACAAAATCGCATTTAGACGAAAACATGGGTCTTAAGAACTTTAACAATAGCAACATAAAATATCCTTTTATCATTGTTTAGAGATAATACGTAATTTTTCAAAAATCCTGTTTTTAAAAATTGATATAACTTGTGAACTGCATCGTACTTTGGAATATGGATCCGACATAATAAGTACAATAATAATAAGGAATAAACTCGACTTCGGTCTAACGCTATTTAAATTGTTTTTACTTGTGACCCCAGATATATTTTTGTCGCAAACGGAAAATAGCTGAAATTTTTTTTTTTTTGACAAATTTCAATCCAGCAACAAATTTTTGCCGGATTGGACTGCTCCGGACTTCTTCCTTAGGAGATATTTTAAGCCTCGCTTGTAGGGGAACCAACCACAGATCTTGACAGTCCCAAAAAAGCACAATGGAGAAGAAATGACCAATCTGTCGCCTGAAACATTGAGAGAAATGAAAGCGGGCACTTTATAGCTGGTATAGCCTCTGAAAATTTTAAAATTACCTATCCTTCGTAATAACAAATTTTTACCAAACTATTTTTGGTGCTATCTATTAATCCCTGATTGGTTGATATGTAAAAAACTTCTAGTTTCTTCAGGCTTGCTCTAAAAATATCCCCAAAAGGGGCTTTCAAACAATCATATTCGAATGATAATTCAAGTCAGTTCTCATCACTATAAAACTCATTTAAGTCAAGTTAAGTTCTTAATGCCTTTCAATAATCATATTTGAATGATAACTCAAATCAGTGCTCACTGCTACAATCCTCATTTAATATTGTTTTCTCGATTTAATGGGAAGAAACTTAAAGATCGTAATGAACTCTATTGACAAACAGAGTCAATTTTTTAAATTACAAAAAAGTTATGGCCTTAGAAATCTGCGCCCAATTACTTCTTAATTACTTCTGCCACCTCGTAGACAAAGTGGAAAACCAAGTTCTTGAGGAGTGTAAAGCTCTCTGACTTCTTAGCGAGAATTTAACATTCGCAAAAATATGTTTTCTAGCAGGATGATTAATATGAGAAAATATATCATACTTAGAGGTAATACTAATTAAGTCGTTTCATATGTACATCATTGAAATTCTAGAATATTGTGTAATGGACAGTATTATAAGGTTTGCTGAAGCCTGTTACTTTCAGATAACTATTTACTATACTAGAATTGTATTAAAAAGCCCCTTCTAATGGGTTAGTCTATTTGACATGTCATCCATAAATGGCAAGATTTACAAATTTAAGAAAATATTCTCGTCCATTTTTTTTTAATTTTCTATGCTTATGATTAAAATATAAAGAACAAATTAGTTTCGTTAGTCGAGGTATTTGATAATTTTGTTCTGAATATAAATTACTACAACTGTGTAGAAGGCAGAAGGTGGTCTTTTTAAGGATCCATTATTTGTAACTGAAAATGTGCAAAAAAAAAACAAAATACAAATTATTAATTTTTTGCTCCTTTTTTGGAGTGCTAAATACCTGTATCTGTATCCACGCAAACTTACAAATCCTTCAAAGATAGTTAATCAAAAGCATAAGCCATAAGCTGGGTAAAGGATAAATATCCAGGCATGTATTCACACATATTTATTATAGTCTTATAAGACAAATTTTCATATGAATTATGAATATAGCGGCTAATACGTATCAAATTTGTTTTACTATTTCCCTTTTGATGGATACTCATTAAATTCCGTAAATTTGTGTAAAATTTGTGAAATGATAAAAAAAAAAACAAACAGGTTTGCCGATCACTTTAATGAGAAATTACAAACAGGTTATGATTTATTTAGAAAAAAACTTTTATCAGATTCTTATCAGATTCTGAGATGAAGTCCACTGTCGTTATCCGTGAGTAACACTGTAAGAACTAAAAGTGGTCGTCTGAGGACCCTATAAAGCATATATCGTACAGTCTTGATCGTTGTCGATATAAAGCGTGATTGATGTGAAAGAGCATGACTTATCGAGACAGAAACTTGGCATTTTTATGTCATTTTTATTCCAAAATTGATCTGGTAGAAATAAACTCGCTCATACGAGCATTCAATCCAACTCTGGAAATTCAATATTTTTCTAGCATGTGTATCATTTATGCGATATTTAACATCAGGGCACGGTTATAATTGATTGAAAATCAGTTTGAGTTGTACTTGTAGATTTTTCGTCCATTCCAAATCGCGCGTTCACACACATCGTGTTGGCCGGCTCTAAAATAAAGGCAGAGGTTGCTAGAGGAAGAAATGACTTTTCTTAGTTTTTCGTATCAAATAACCAAAAATCCATTAACCGTTCGATCCGGCGCAACATTAATATTGTATTTCAATTGATATGGTTTAATTTTTATTAAAAGTCATAAGTTTGAAAATAGCCAATAGTTAAAATTTAATAGGTCACATTTAATTCATCGACTATAATCATGGCCCCATAATACTCATTTATATTTACGTCATAAGTCTTAGGTGCTGAATTCAAAATGCAGGAGCGAACGATCGCATATAAGTGATTCTATATTGAATGCGTTCTTGTGCCTCATTTGGTTTTAACTCGTGAACCAATTGCATCTTATATGTGAAAAAATGTAACATATGTAAAATTCTTTGCATCCCAAATTTAGGGAACTAAATAATAATTTCTAATAAATATAATAAATATATTCTTCATAGCTGGTATAGCCTCTGAACATTTTAGAATTAATTATTATATTATTTCGTAATAACTAATTATTACCAGACTGCATTTGGTGTTAAATATTACTTTCTGATTTGTTAATATGTAATAAATATCCAATTTCTTCTTTAGGCCTGCTTTGAAAAGATCCCAAAAGGGACTTTACAACAATTACATTTGGATGATAATTCAAGTCAATTCTCATCACTATAAAACTCATTTAAGTCGAGTTAAGTTGTTAGTGCCTTTCAATAATGTGATTATTGAATGATAACTCAAGTCAGTCTTCTTCTTAGGTGGCGACTGGAATAGACATACTTATCTATCATGCGCCGCCGTAGAAAATAATTCCAAGCGCTTCGATTTTCTGCGCTTCTTCTCCAATTCGTCACACCAAGCTTCGATAGTATTTCAAAAGCCTGGTCCTTCCAACGGAGTTTTGGTCGCCCTCTTCTGCGCCGTCCATCGAGTTCGCTGTCGAAAGCTTTCCGTGCCAGAGCATTTTAGTCCATCCACACAATGTGACTCAGCCGACGCAATCGCTGTATATTAATGTGCTTGACCACGTCGATGTCGGCATATACATAGCTCATTGTATATGCGACGTCGATATTCTCCGTTAACAATGATGAGTCCGTATATTTTTCGGAGTATTTTCTACTTGATAACTGCCAGTACTGATTTATCCGCTTGCGTCATAACCCCGGATTCTGTGTCATATAACAAGACAGGTAGAACCAGTGTCTGGTACAGTCGGATTTTTGTTTGTCGAGAGAGGGCTTTATCATTGAATCGCTTACTCAGCCCATAGTAGCATCTGTTAGCAAGCAATTCTCTTCTCTTTATCTCCATGCTGAAATCATTCGTTTTGTTTACAGCGGAATCGAGGTATGTAGATGAATTCTTCCACCACTTCAAAATTATAGTTGTCACCGTTCACACAGCGTTCCAAACGAGTAGACTCTTTGTTCGTTGAAATCAATAACTTTGTTTTGTCCTCGTTTGCCACCAGGCCCATTTCGGCTGCTTCCTTCTTGATGCTTGAGAAGGCTGTAGTAACATCTCGCAGTTTTCTGCTAATAATGCCTAAGTCATCTGAATGTGCGAGTAAAATATATGACTCAAGACAGTGCTCATTGTTCTAATCCTCATTTAAGTCGAATTAAGGCCTTAATGTTAAAATTCGAAATAACAGCATGACGAGTCGTAGATCACACACAGTCGCTTGATATTTCAAACCAGATTTTACTGTGTTATTTTCAATTCCAAATCAAGATCTTTTGCAAAGAATTGTTTTTTGTTTTCGTTAAGAAGCCATCATTTTTTGCGACCTCTAAAAGACACGTCGCAAAGAAAATTATGTTCTACATGTTTATTTGATACGAAATTTAATGACGAATTGCCTGGTACTATGCCGGCTTTCCACTGTGAAATTCCATATAACAAAAAATAAAAAAATGATCGTGGAATTTAAAGTTACATTTTTCCTCCAGAAAGTACTGCTTTTTCACGAGAAAGATTTACTTAGGTGGCAACGCCAACCACTTTTTTGTTCCTTTCCAACACTGATGTTGGAATAATGCACATTTTTACATCGCAATATGTTCGATAATACATTTGCAAACTTAAAAATGAAATAGCAATAAAGAAAGACGCAACTCTACAAGCATATTATCGAACAATATTACAACGTACAGACATCAGCTGTTCCGATTTCAGTGTAGGAAATACAATAGTAAGAAAAGCGCAAACAAACAAAGCAAACAATGTCTCGCGGAATTTTTTCCTTATGAAAGCACCCTGCTTAAGATAATGGCTATTTGCAAAACTGGCACTCGAAGAAAGGAGATATATACTATTTGATACAGGAAAAGTTTAAAGTTCCAAGTATCTTTTGATCAAATGTGTTTCATGACTTTCTAAGTCAGTTGAGCGATAAGGGTCTTTATGATAAATCTCATATTAATATCATGTCGAATCATATGTGGAAATTGTAAATGGGATATATTATCCTGGCCTTTTGGTACCCTTCCATATAAATTGACCGTTACAATGCAAAATACAATTTTTTTCAATGTAATTCCCAAATCGTTCATTGTTCATTGACCTGTCCATTTCTTCATTTTTTTATATTCTAGGCGAAAATTTTAAAAATTCAACCATCCAATCTGTTCACTCAGAATTTCTTTTTTTCCTCTGTAAATCTCAGGTCCTTCATGAAACCTCACATACAAATTGTATAATTTAAACCACATATTCCTAAGTTTATATCTTTCTTTCAATGGCACTAAACGTAATAATATAATTTGAAATGCATTTGGCGTTTAGTAAACTTAGTTCCGCAAATGAAAGTTAATTGCACTTAAGTTCTTATTAGAGAACCATATATGGAAATTGAGTGATTTACAAAAATTAAAGGTTGTACTGTGCATTTTTCAAGAAGGGCTAAGAGCATGTCTTCTATATGGGCTTCTGAAACAAATATTTCAGAAAACAATTTTATAAAGTCATGATTGGTTGGGACTTCAAATGTTGGATTTAATTTTTGAAAGCGTCGCCAATAATATTTTAAATTAGTACATCTTAAATCGAAGAAATCATCTAACTTTCTCATTGAGGCGATCACTTCAATGATATATCCCAGAAATGTTCAAAGAGGGATACCTATGCGGCTCACTGGCTATCCTGGTGTGACCTGTGAGTTCTTCTTTTAAAATGTGTATGGAATTTTTAATATCGCCGTCAAGGAATTCTCTCATTCCAATACTGGGTTTTATGATGGAAAAATATATCCTTGTTTCATTGAAAAGCATCAATAATTTTAAACGATTCCGTTCATACGTTTTCGTATTGTCCATTTATGTCTAAACTTGCTCGCTATCGCAACTGAAAACTTTTCCGTGTGAGATAATTATTAAAATGTTTATTTTTTTATGAAACACAAGAAAATATCGTTAAATTTTTTTTCACATAAATGACATTTTTTCATAAAATAAATGAAATGAAATGGTGAAATGAAAATTGGTATTGTAATTGAAAACGGGGTTTCTATCTGGGTTCTAGTTTTCGAGACATCACTTTGAAATATGGGTTATCTATTTGCTGGTTTTAAAACCGCCGGTCTGGCAAGGCTATTTGTCGTTAAATACCTGCCATCTGAAGTGTTATTTGTTTAGTGAAAGGTTTGCCATTTCCGAATATGGATCGTTTAACAATTGAACCAAGCGCAAAAATAGTTAAAACTTACTATAAAAGTGGTGATTCAAACGTGGGCTTTTAATTGAACAAAATTGTCGCAAATGAGATTCGGAGAACCCGGAAATGATTGCATCGGGAAGAAGTGACTTTTTGGTGCGCGTTATGGTCTATAGGTGTCATTGGTGGGCGGTATTTTTTCGAAATTATGCTAGAGGAACCTCAAAAGGACCCTCCACCGTTGCGAACAATCCAGAGGCGTTTATTTAAATGACATTGTATTTCGTACATACTGGCAAGCCCCAAGCATTATAATGAAATAAAAGTTTCATCAAATTATATAATAGCTTTATGGGTGTGTTTTATTTAGCTTAACTTTTAAAGCCGAAAAATGGATACTCCTGTACTTATACTTTTTGAAACTTCGTGTCGAGAACGATGTTGTAACCTTTTAGGAATACGAATTGTTTTACAGAAAGAAATTATTTGAAACGATATCATAATCTTTACTCATAACTACATTGTTTTCGATACTTATTTGTTTTATTGATAAACTTTAGCAGAAAGTATGAATAGTATTGAAAGTTTGAGTATAATTCTCATCTAATTGATGTACTCAAACGTTGACGTTTCCCCAATTCTAATGAACGAATAACGCATGTTATGTTATCCTGTAAGCCTACAATAGCGTTCGGTTTGTCCACATAGACTAACGACTTGACAAAACCTCGCAAGAAATAATCAAGATGTGTTATATCGCAAGATCTTGGGGGCCAACTCACAGGACTAAATCGAGAGATAAGCTGCTCACCAAATTCATCCCTCAAAATATCCATTGTTTCACGAGCAGCGTGGCGGATTTTCATTGAGCTTTTGTAAGGCCCATTCACTAAAAACTAGACGTTGTTGTGGGTCATTCGGCTTCAATTCTTGCGTGAGTTGAATTTTACAGGCTTTCAAACCCAAATCGATATGTAAAATTTTCCTTGTGGTTGAGTAACACATGCCCAATCGCTGAGAACGGCGACGAATTGACATTTCACGATCGTCATTAACACTGGTCGCTACGGCTGCAGTATTTTCTTCGGTACTCACTCTACACATGCGAGTCGATGGTTTTATGTCCAACAAAGTAAATTTGGTGCGAAATTTGGAGATAAAAGAACGAATTGTTGATTCAGCAGGTCGATTATGATGACCATAAAATGGTCGTATCAAACGATGCACATTTGTCACAGAGCACGAATTTTGATAATAAATTTCAACGATTTGCAATCGTTGCTCGTTTGTTAGTCTTTCCATGATGCAATGTCAGAGTACACTTTTCACTTTGACAGATGACGTTTGGACGCCATTACCAACCAGTGCTGCCAACGTGAAAAACTTAAATCTTAAAAAATCACCCTATACAAAATTTAGGTGCTCGAATTGACCGATTTAGATGATTTTTTGTGGTTATATATAATTAAACATGAAATGATTCAAAACCGATAATAAGATAACTCTAGTCAAAAAAGCCAGAGAGATTCCGGGGGAGTAGAGACGATTATTATTTGACGATTGATGTTTTTCCTTATATATGTGTGGAATTGAATTGTATACGGAAATTGTGTGTTGAAACAGTAGTCTTAAAAGGAAGTTGTTATTTTAATAATTTTAGTGAGTTCTAAAGAAGATTTTAAATCAATACTGCCGGCTGTAAAAGCATTTTACAACGTCTTAAATGACTTTCATGGAGAGCTCCAGCTCCCCGCTACCTTTATAATTAGTTGTAAAACAGAATTCGCATTATTAGATAAAACCGAAAAATGTATTCCAATTTAAACTTATTTGTCAAAAATGGAACGAATTCAACGAATTCAATTTATTTCCGATATCCTTTTAGTCCTTTTTAATGTTGTCATTTTTCAATTTCATTTTTATTACATAACAAGTTCATTAAAATATTTTTAATATTGGATCTAACGGTTATCCTTTGGTTTGTACATCCCACAAATTTACAATTGATACATAAATTTCGGAAGCTGTAGCCACAATTTCCTAACCCCCCCGAAAGTAATGTCCATTTGAGTCATAAGTTGGATACATCTCATACAAAAGATTCTGTTGCCCACATTTCCATTCAACTCTCTCGCAACCAATAACTCTTATTTAGTTAATAAATTTCAATTTTCCTGCCTTGCCCCATCACCGGCGACACACAGCTACTAACACAACACTTCATTCGAAATAATTCTCATTCAAATCATAATTCGCATTTGTATTATCGTTATGTTGTACAATTATATGTTCAAACAATTAAGATTTCTTATCGGGTGAAAAGAGCATGAGTAGCAAACGCTGCTTGCCTGCCGGCTGGGGTGGGCTGGGACTGTTAATGTTGATGATGTGGAAGTTGAAGTTGACGTTGCAAAGCAAAAAGGAAAAAGAAGGACGAGGGAGGTTGGGCTGATTTGTTTGTTAGAGGGTGGATAAATTATTACAACTTCAAATAAGTGAGCATTTTTTGCTGCTCTCAGGGAGAGGGAGAGATAGAGAGATGAAAACTAGAGAACATGATTCATACAGAGAGCTCGCTCTCAGAGTGTTCATGGGAGAAACCACCTTCTTTGGAATTTCCAGTCCAGAAATTTTCCAGCCATACGCAAAAACAAAAAGAAAAATTAGTAAAATATTCTTAAAGGCAGGCAGTACATATAAGGCAAAAAGGACTTACGTTTTTGGTTGAAAATTTCCTTTTTTGACCATTTCGTTTTCGTGTCGTCTGAAAAAGTTTGGTCATTGTTGTTTGTAATGTTAAACTATACAAATTGTTAGTTCTGTCTAAATATTTAATGAAATTTTGTTCGCTATTCTGTTGATTTTGTCAAATAAGGAAAACAAAATTGTTTTTTCTTTTCAGTTAAGCAAAATAAATGAGGTCGTCTGAATTGAATAAGGTGGAGTTTTAGAATTCTGATTGATTGTAATGGTCGTCGTGATTACAGGTCGTCGCTTAGCAAGGAATAATTTTACATATAATTCGTGGGAAAATCTTATACCTTAAAGTCATACGTATTTTAGGTTCATTTTAAAGTACAATAATATTTGACCGGAACCGCAGAGCTGCAATAATACCTAGAGCATGCTCTCGTATGCATGTATGCATATAGAGTTACGGCTATACTTTGAGTAGTAAAGTCCAGCAAACAGCGTTCCAAAATGAAAATCTATGCAAGTTTACTGAATGTGAGAGTCTATTTTTATAAAAACAAGTTTTTTTTCTTAAAATTTAACCTCTATTTGTGCTAAAAGTTTATATGATATATTTAAGTTTTTCATAGAAACTAGGGCATCCTTTTTTGCTCTTATATATGCTCCTAAATGCACTTAAACTGAACTATATATATATAGCCCCTCACGCTTCTTTTTGTGTCAATCACACACGCCATCTATATTACATTATAAGTACTACAATATTTATAAATCATCACCGACATATTGGCAATAATTTATAAAAGCTCCATAGCAAGGGGATGGGCGACACTACCTAATTATTCAAGATTTAAACCGTGTATAAATATATAAATAAATAATACAAAAAAGAAAAAATCATAATTATCAGTTGACAGATGTCAAAAGATCGCCACCATAATCTTTCCCTTATCCATCAAAAAAACGTCATGAAAAAATTTTAGAAACTGTTAACTCATCATCAGATAAATAGGTATGTAAAAAACGTCCAACACACTACATACATTTTTCAATTAATGTTTCAGAACTGCGGCATCCCCAAAAAGTGGCTGAAAATGAACAAGATATCTAGTCTTTCCATAATCATAATAATTGCATCTTTGGTCAAGCACAACTTCTACGCTAACGGTTGGACATGGGCAAGAATTATTATTTAATTGAATTATTAAAATATACTATGTTTCAAGTTTCAAGGCATCACGTTGTTTAGTATTTTTATTTATATTATTGATCAAAAGTAAATGATATCAGTGAATTTATAGATATGGAAAACATTGATGACCGGTTATGTGATTTAATATTACAATTTGAAAGGTCTCAGTCCAACCAATATTACCGCCAAACTATATTCTACTCAGGAAGAGTCTGCTCCTTCTTTTACGAGTGTAGAATATTTTGTAGCAGAGTTTAAACGAGGCCGTACTAGCTGCCTGAGGCAAAGGAACAATCAAAGCAGTGGCCTGGAATGGGAGAATCATGTCAAAAGAATGCAAAGACGGTTCCATCTGAAGGCAAGGCCATGCCGTCTGGGATGCGCATGATATTATTTTTACAGATTATCTTCATAAAAACCATCAAAGTTTTCCATTTCCAAACTTGAAAAAATGGCTTGGTGGTAAACGATTTGCCAACAATGAAGAGGTGAAGCCTGAGGTTGGAGCTATTTTAAGGATTTTGACAGTTCTTACTATAAACAGAGTATAGAAACTCTTGAATATCGCTGGAAAAAGTGTATTAAGTTAAATGGAGATTATTAAGAAATTTTTTTTCAACTCATTTGTGTTTTCTTTGATGTTGTTCTATGATGTTGGGGATGTTGGTTGTCAAAAGTTTTGCTTCGGATGTCTTGTTTCTTAACTACAATCTTGTATTAGCTTTTAAATTATGTTTTTTCAGAAGGGATCCTAAGAAAAGGCTTTATATTGCTGTTATCTGAATTATAATACAAAGAAAACTATACAAACAATGGTATGATTACCGCAAAATGGTTAAAAATATATTTTTATGCAATGTGATGTTAGGAAAACTTGAACACAATTTGAAACCCGGTTTTTAATTATCACATCAACATGATTAGATTGTACTAAATCCAATTCTAAATCGCTGCCAGAAAATTGTGCTGATTTGTGTCATTTTTCTCTGTTTTCAGTAAAATAAAGGGCTATCCATTTTTTCGGTTTCAAAAGTAAAGTTAAATAGAACACACATAAAGCTAAGATTTCGATGAAACTTTTATTTCATTATATTGCTTGGACTTTGCCATTATGTACGAAATACAATGTCATGATGTCCTCTGGATTGGTTTTAGCAGTGGATTCTTTTGAGGCAGTTTTCAGCCACTTTTTCGCACATTTCGGGCGGTATTTCGATGATAACTTAACGAATGTTGGTTTCCAAATGCTTCAATGTTTGGGGATTTTCCGCGTAAACACGGTCTTTTACGTGGCCCCTCAAAAAAAGTGCAAAATCGCCAAATGGTCAATTGACTTCGCCAAAACATGACATTACGGTTTCTGGATACTTCTCACGCAATAAAGCCAAAATTGGTCGTGTTCTTTGGCTCGTGGTACTGTTTTGTTGAAACCATATATCGTCTAGTTCCTAACGTTCAATTGCAGGCCAAAAAAAAAAAAATCGGTTATTGTACGACTATAGCGCTGTAGTGTCATTTGCGACAATTTTCCTTGTTAATATAACCACCGAGTGAAAATGAGCTCCATCGCTGAAGAAAATTTTGTTCGAAAAATCAGCATTTAAAGCATATTGCGAAGTCAGCTGTTTTTAATTGTTGCGTGAGCTGGACTGGAGGATGGATGGAGGTGCAAATCCAAATGCAAAATACGCCATAATGAGCCATAAGATATTCCCAATTGCTGAGAATGCCATGGAATCAACAATTTCGGATTATCCATCACACTTTCTCTAACAGAAACGATATTTTCGGCAGTGTGTATATAGCGATGATGCACAGGGCTGACCACGTCTGTAACGCTTCTAGTATCGTTAAATTTCTTTATAATCGTGCCAATTCCTTGCACGACTATAATCACCCCTAATGCACGAAAAGTGCCCTCATTTGAATCACCACTTTTATAGCAAGTTTTAACTATTTTTACGCATTCTTCGGTTGTTAAACGATCCATATTCGTAAATGGCAAGTCTTTCGCTAAATAAATAACACTTCAAATGACAAGTATTTAACAGCTGATAGCATTGCCAAACCGGCGGTTTTGAAACCACTAAATGGATAATCCGTATTTCAGTATGATGTCTCGAAAACTAGAACCAAGATGGAAAACCCTGTTTTCAATTATAACAGCAATTTTTTTGTTTCAAATTCGAACCAACTGATTTACCAGATAAACGAGACACCAAACTTTCAATTCGGACGTTTAGTTTGTTGTTCGTGACTTTGAAGTTTGCTTTAGAAATAACATTAGGCAACTGCGTGGTTTAAACCTGTTTTAAATAAATAAGTGATGCTATAAATAATTAACATCTCTATGTCATTATTTAATTATTTTTTTCTTTAGTATTTAAAATAACGATTACCTCATAATGTAGCAAACACATCCAATTTTTTGCCAAAACACATATTTTAAAGCAAAATGACATCTTTGCAAATCTCATGAGATAAAGCGCATCCGGCATTTCGATTCATTTTCAAGACAACAAAGTGTAGATATCATTAATTTAGAAATTTTGCAATTAATTCTGGAATAGTACACAGAGTATTCCCTAGGAATATAAGATGTTATAATGTTATGCATCAAATGGTATGTAGGTATGTAAATTTTTATATATAATTAGTTTTCAAATCTTTTCTAATGAAAATATTTGTATAAAATTCGCGTAATTTTTGGCAGCTATATGAGATAATCGTTAACTTGAATGTGGAAACCTGCTTGGCATATAATGGCATAAAAAATACTTAACTTAATTAATTTGTTATTCCAATGTTTTAATATTTTGCTTAGTTGTGTGAAGTATTGCTAAACAAAACCTAAATTTTAAATTAGGCAATATTTAACCTTGATTTTAAAATATGAGCAGCAAGTTTTAAAATAATTTGAACAACGCGGTTAATAGATTAATTGATTAATAATAATAATATAATAGATAACGTAATGATTATAATAATAATAATAATAATAGTAGACAGTATATTGAACATAATTTTTACTAATAATAATACAAGAAGACAAAATTTATTGCGCTGCGGAATCATCTACTTATTTTTGATATTTCTGGTAAGAGGATTTCAGGTAATCAATTAGCTTTTGAAATATGCTATTTCAAAATTGGAAAAGTTGCAATTAAATACTTTTTATATATAAATTTTTACTATTTAAAATGTTCACTATATTTATATTAAAGCTTCAAGTTTTTTTTTTACAACATCACTCAAGAAACTTTTCAGAAATTGGGGAAGAAACGCATTTCTGGTCATTCTTTTACATCTGTTAGATGAATCAAAATTGTGTTTCGAACTTCGGTATTTATTATTATTTCTTTAATACATTTGCAGTTTTAATATTGTATGCAAAATTTACTAAGAACAAGTTTTTAAGTTCGGAAGTTGTTATTTTGTTACTTTCCGTTCCGTTCCGTTTCCAAATGTGAAATCACCGGTGCTGCCAGATCTTGAGAACGAGAAAAAAAGTCAACACTTCCGTGAAAAAAAGTCAAAACAAATTAAAAGCATTCCAGAAATAAAGCCATTTTTTAAAGAAAATTAACGTAGTCTGAACATACGAGAGCGATCTCACAACTAGTCGACCTAATAAAGAAGACATAAAAAAGTTGAGAAATATTTTCTTTATTTTTCAACATAATCTCCTTTTAACTCAATACAGTTCTTCGAGCAATATTCAACGACTTCTATACCCTGTTTATAGTAAGAACTACTAAACTCCTTAAAATAGTCATCAACCGCAAACTCGATTTTTTTAAATTTTTTTCACGACACTAAAAGTCCATTTTGATTTTTCAATTTTTTCAATTTTTCGATTGTTCGAACGCTACATTCGAAGCGAAACTTTGTTTCCCTTCATCTAAGAAAAAAAAAATATAAAAGTCGGTTAAGAATTATGGACTCCAGGTTTATTCCTAAAACAAAAAAGAAAAAATTATTCCTTCTCCAATGTGTGGCGGACACAAACAATTCTTAAGCAATTTTGGTTATTCTCAAAAAGAAAATTTTGTTTTAATTTCGTGCATATTTTTTGGGTTTTCACGGCATTAGCTCTAGAATAAATTCTGAGGTAATGACTCGCCCTTTTTATTGTGGATTCCACACGATCAGTGTAGTGGGAACCAATCAATTCACTCTGAGATAGTATATTACAGAACCGATTTCAAATATATAGTGAATTTTTGCATAAAATCTTTAATCGTTTTCAACACTTTGAAACAAATATCATATATGATGGCAACAAAAGTTCAACAAGTAGTATAAGTCGTTGAACAAAGTTTTATTTGCAGCAGAAGAAGGATACTGCTGAGAAAACTGCAAGTGCCTTTAAATACATAAAGTAGACATTTGAAGGGAGACTTTGATTTCTTTCTTCTAAAAAAAATATAAAATTCGTTCAAGAATTACGAGTTTTTAAGAAAATATGAAACAAAAATCATATATGACGGAAACAAAGTTGAACAAACAGTATAATTCGTTCAGCAAGGATTTATTTGCTATGGAAGAAAGACAGTGCTCAGAAAACTGCAAATGCCTTTAAATACTTAAAGTAGACGTTTGAAGGGAAGCTTTGCCTTCTTTCTCCTATAAAATTCGTTCAAGAATTTTGGATTTTTAAGATGATTTTTGTCAAAAATATGTTTGTGAGGCGGTACCATGAAAAGTTTGCTTCACATGAGCTACAACAATTATTTTTTTGAAAATTGTCCTTCATAACACTTTTTTATATAAAAAAGTGTTTTTTATGGTATTTTTCAATATGAAAAGTATCTTTCGTGACTCTTTTATGTATGACAAGTGTCTTCCATATCACTTTTCTATATAAGAAAGTGTCTTCCAAGACAATATGTTGTGCAAACTGTCTCCCTTGCAAGGCAAATGTCGAAAAGAAAAATCTGTCAGAAGGTACTTTTTCTATCCATTTATCCATTTAGTGGTTTAAAAGCCGCCGGTTTAGCAATGCTGTCAGCTGTTAAATACCTGTCATCTGAAGTGTTATTTATTTAGTGAAAGGTTTGCCATTTACGAATATGGATCGTTTAACAACCGAAGAACGCGTAAAAATAGTTAAAACTTACTACTAAAGTGGTGCATCAAACATGGGCACATTTCTTGCATTACAGAGAGATTGTGGTAATCGTAATCGACCTACTGTGCAAGGAATTGGCAAGATTATAGAGAAATTTTAAGAGACTGGGAGCGTTACAAATGTGAATATGGATCTTTTAACAACCGAAGAACACGTAAAAATAGTTAAAACTTGCTACAGAAATGGTGATTCAAACGTGGCCACTTTTCGTGTATTACGGGGTGATTATGGTCGTTATAATCGACCTACTGTGCAAAGAATTAGCAAGAGACTGGGAGCGTTACAGATATGGTCAGGCCTGTGCAACATCGCAGTGTACTCACTGCCGAAAATATCGCTTCTGTTAGTGAAAGTGTGGCGGATAATCCGAATTCCAAATACGATTTTTTTGGCCTGTAATTGAAAATTGTGAACTGAACAATATGTGGTTTCTATAAGACATTGCCACGAGCCACACAACACGGGCGATTTTGGCGTTATTGCATGAGAAGTTTCCAAAAAGCGTAATTTCACGTTTTGGTGATGTCAATTGGCCACCAAAATCATGCGATTTGACGCGGTTAGACTTTTTTTGTGGGGCTATGTTAAAGAACGTGTTTGTGCGGGTTATTCGTTGGAGCATTTGAAAACCAACATTCGTCAAGTTATCGCCGAGATACCGATCGAAATGTGCGAGAAAGTGGTCAAAAACTACCTAAACAGGATCCACTGCTGCAACTAATACAGGGACGGTCATTTAAATGATATTGTCCAAGAATTATAATGAAATAAAAGTTTCATCGAAATCATAGCTTTATGTATCTTTTATTTAACTTTACTTTTGAAACTGAAAAATGAATAACCCGACCCGGTATTATGCAAATCTGTTCAACTAATTCGTTAAAATGTTTAATAAAATTATTTATGTTGATGGTGCCTGTGATAATTTTTCTTTGTGCTTCTTTCTGTGCAAAAAAAATGTGTCATATTTTCCAGGCAATTTACACTTAAACTTTCATTCTTTTGCATATAAATAATTAATTTGTTTTAAATATTAAAAAAAAAAACTATTAAATATATAATAAATAACTTATGCATGTGAATACGTGAGAACGTAGTGCATTCATATGTATGACACAAATATCAAATATGTATGTTTATTTTGTTTTTTTTTTCGTGAAAACATCATTACATATGTTTAATTTAAAGAGAAAAGGAATTTTAAGTTTTCATACATTTTTGTTGACAGAAAGTGAAATTTATAGCTCCAAATTATTTGGCCCATAAAAAGAGCAGTGGCAATAAATTAATTTCTTACCATAATATTTTTCAAATGAAAGCTGAATTTGGTTAAAAAAATAGAATTAAGCCATAATCGCAAAAGCTAATATAAATTCTAGTTGCTTAAAAGCATTAGAAAACAAAATTCGTATGAGATGATTGATAAATATAAATAACGATTTTCAAACAAACATTTCTTCATTCATTCTACCTATATATACAATTTACTGATATTACTAATAATTCTACGAGGGTAAATGTTAAGCTGTTTGAAAATAAGAAAACTAAATTATTGTTTATTGTCGACAATTACTTTTCGAAATATTCTCCTCAATGATCAATGCAAATTTAGCATCACATGATCAAACTGTAATAATTTTCAGAGATAATTTTGTTCAGAAATTTTATCTTCCCTGCTTTTTTGATGGAACCAGAACCAAAATCTAGTATAATTTTTGAAAAGTTTTTTTTTGAAGGCACCTCCTTTATTGTCCTTACTTACTTGCTTGATATCGATTTAATTAGTCATCGACTTTAAGGGATCCCGGTGGTCTAGAGCTCGAAAATTTAGGGTATTTTCAGGAATTTTCTTTACAATAGAAAAAATTAAAAAACCGATATTTAAATTTTTTAGGCTTTTTATTTAACTTCTTTTAAAGGGTGTCCCAACAAGAATTTGACACCATTCGAAGTGTCATTGTTTGACATTTGAACAATTGTTTTTGTTTGCTAGTAGAAGGTAGGAGGTTAGTAAAAATGGAGCACTACACGAATGAACAACGCATTCTCATTGTGGAATTGTTTTACCAAAATGGTGAAAGTTTTGCAAAGTTCGCAAATTGCGATCAATTTGGGGTCACAATAATGCTCCAAAAAAGTCAACTGTAAACAGATTAATGGATAAATTTGCCAAAACTGGATCTGTTAGTGATGTAAAGACAACAACGCGCCTTCGACCAAGTCGATCGACCAAAAATGTCGCAGCTGTACGTGATGATGTCGCTCAAACTCCATCCACCTCAATTCGACACCGAGCTCAGCAAATTGGTGTCTCCAAATCCACTATGCAGCGAATTTTGACGAAAGATTTGCATCTTCATGCATACAAAGTTCAATTGACTCAGGAATTGAAGCCAGCTGACCATGGACAGCGAAGGGAGTTCGTTAATTGGGTATTGGAGAGACAACATGAAAATGCTGATTTTGTCGATAAAATCATCTTCAGTGACGAGGCCCATTTCCATCTTGATGGCTTCGTCAGGCAAAATTGTCGCATTTGGGGCGAGGAAAATCCTCGAGTGATGCACGAGAAAATGCAAATGCATCCTCAATGTGTCGCAGTGTGGTGTAGATTTTGGGCTGGAAGAATCATTGGACCTTTTTTTATGAAAATGAGGCGTCAAGCGCAAATAGTCAATGGTGTTCGGTATCGTGAAAGGATAACCAGTTTTTTCGTGCCTAGAATTAAAGAAACGAATGTGGAGGACATGTAGTTTCAACAAGACGGCGTCACATGTCATACAGCCAGAGAAACAGTTCAATTGCTGCATCAGTCATTTAAATCTTGCGTTCTTGTTCGGACACCCTTTATTATTTGTTATCGTTGATGTTGCCTGTTTCGTGGTCCAAAAATCAAGAGTTTTAAAATCGCAAAAGCTATGTGCAAGTTGAAGAGTGCATTGTCACAAATATGTTCTAAATTTCCATATATTTGCAGATCATAAAAGTAATCCGCTACTTTGCAAGTTAAACTCTACGACCTCTACTCAACGTATGCGAAAACAAAGAGTTAATGCTCTCATTAGTCGAAAAATAATAACTTAGTGAGACGAGGCGTAAGTGTACTATATTCAATGCACAACTTCTTTCAGTGGCCACAACAACAACATATGGATGGTTTGATTAGTTTTAGGGGTTAAGAGACTGGGAGCTAAGAAGATACTTTAACAGTGCTGAATATAGTTGTAGGATCAAATTAAATGTTGAACTAGAATTTTGCAAAAAATAACATTAAATGATATTAAAGGGTGGCGCATAAGTAACGTTAAAGGCGACTATATTGAATGCGTTCTTGTGCATCATTTGGTTTTAACTCGTGAACCAATTGCATCTTATATGGAAAAAGATGTAACATCTTGTAAAATACTTTGCAAAGACCGCCTAGATATCTCTAACTGCTGAGAACGTCGCCTGGTGGAAGTTTCGGGATTTTCTTCAATACTTGCTTGCACTCGATCAATGGTCACTTCATTTGGAACTGCACGAGGTCTTCCAGCACGCGGAAGATCACAGACAGCCCCTTGTTGCCCAAAACGCTGAATCAATCGGTGAATTGTTGGAGCGCTAGGAGCATTTCGAACATGAAAGACATTTCGATATGGTCTAAATAATCGAATGCTGACTTGCAAAGTAAAATTGAACAACTTTGGTTCTTTGTTCTGTGCTGAGCCTTTCCATCATAAATTTCCCAAGTATTATTGAGTTAATTCCGTAAAGAGACGAAAAAAAGGACTTGAACAAAAAATGTATTCACTGATCAAACTTAACGTTCCTTATGCGCCACCCTATACAATGATGATATGCTATGTTATGAATATTATAATAGTAACTTTAGTTAGATTATTAAAAATAATAAGAAATGATGCTTTTACAATTTGTTTTATATGAGAAAAAATTCATTCTTAGAAATCTAATAAAATTTGGAGGAATATAAATATTTCCGCAAACAGAAAGTATAAGGTTACCACATATAAAGATAATTTCTTAACCATTAGTAATGGAAAAAATAGTAGTAATACAAAAATTCATCAATTTCTCATCCCTCATCGAAACGCCAAATAGTTTTTTAATCAATAATGACACTGGAAAAAATGTACATCAGTTATAATTCATATACATATAAATCATGGCTTTATCAATATTTATTAGACACAACTACATACGTAAGGGGCTACATCAACAATAAAAGAAGCAACAACAATGAAAACAACAACAACGCTATAAAATCATCAATTACTATAGTTTTTACACAAATTATATGTCATAATTATTCATAGAGGCAACCATCGAAACAACCAACCGACCGTCCAAACGAGCCAACCCTTCGTCATTTTATTTCAATAAAAGATTTCAATTAAATGATATTGAAACGACAACAACGATGAATGTCACATAAAAAAAACCCGAAAAAAGTTTCCAAAAAAACAAAAGCAGAAAACAAATATCCACAATACCAGAGGGCGACATTGGACTATTTTTTGCTAGAGAGAAGGAAACAGATAAATTCAATGGAAGCAAAAACTGTGTTTTTCCAATTTTTATTATAGGGATACTGTAATGGCGGTGGTGATGGTGAAGGGAACAGCCTTAAGGAAAAAAAGGGTTGATGTAATGAATATGGAAAGTTATAATTCAAAAACCACCCGGTAGGTTGGTGCTCTGCCACCAGAGTGCGAGAGTTACTGCACTCAAGGATGTGTTGGGTGGTGGAGTATCTACATGTACAGACACATACGAATATATAGCTATCTCGTACATCTGTGTAACCGTGCATGTGTGTGAATACAAATTACATGCATACCAAACACATTTTTCCAGTATTCTACAGTAGTATTTATGAAGTTCTTCTTGTATTGTCTTTAAAAACTAGCAGGGATTCTAATTTCATGCTTTTTTAGTTTTCCGTTGAGAGAAGGTTGAGGTCAGGTTGGGGGGGAATATAATTATATATGTATATATATGTAGGTACTTAAGTGCAAGTGTTTGTATGTGTGTGGGAGGGGGGGGGAAATATTATAACGCGAACGCGCACTCAAAATTATAGACTTTGTGGCCTTCAAAAGTTTTGTTGTTTTGTTTTTTTTTTCTCTCTGCAGAAAAAGGGCATTTCTGCAGATGTTTTGTGTCTGTAGACAGCCACAAATAACATAACCTCAACAACCTGGTTTTAAGGATACGCCTCTTAACGGAGCTTGGGTGTCGTAATTAGATAATACTGCGGGTAAAGCTAAGGTTGACTTGGTAAGCCAGAGAACAGACGGTATGGAAATCATAGCTTTTGTGCAGGATAAATCGAATGCGATTTTAAATTTTATTTTTAGCATAAGACATTTTTAAGAAAACTGCCTTTGAAATAGAGATAAAATGCTGTTTTGATTCTGTTGTACGTCTAAAGAAAGGAATTCCATACTCAATAGTAAAAAAACGCAGCTAAGTTATAACCACATTGGATTCAATTCCATTTTTTGGATGATATAACTTTTTGAAATCTGTATCTCGCATTACAAAATGTCCTGAACTGTGTACTGTTAGAAAAGCAAAACTTTACGATACTGATGCTTGATTTCCACATATTTTGATGTGGGATAGTATCATCCCTGCTATAAACTCATCAAATAAGACATAACACAAACATGTTTTAATTATCAAGATGTGAAAAATAAGACTCTCATTTATCAGACAATGTTTTTAATACATATTACACATTACAAATTCCTCTATACGATTAGATTCTAAATAATTTGAATAATTATATGTCCACTATGTGCTCTCAGAACGTGATTTTTTTTTTTTTCAATTATCAAATTTGACACATAACAGATGTTTCGTATACCTCTCATTTCCATATCTAAATGGATAACTCAGCAAATTAGTACTAGAAGGCTCTTTGCAATATAAACTAAATTGATGAACAACCCTCATGCGCACGTTAATCTTTTCGTTTTTTATTTCAGGATTATTCTAGGATTTGTAATCTTTATTTTTCTTATTTAACCTTTTTGAATTTGTATACGGGTTCGAAACCAAAATTTTTATTTTTTTTTTATACAAAGGTGATTTCATACTTAACAGATGGCATAGTAAATAAACACTTTACAAAGTTGCATTACAATGGTGAAAACTGAAATATGTATACAATTTTTTAAATGCATAGATTTGATGTTAAATGGGAAAGGTGTAAGAAATGCAGCTGTATAGCCTTTCTAACGTATTTCATATTTTTTTTTTTTTGCAGAGGTTCCATTCCTTGATATCATTTCTGTTCTGGTGGTTATTGGTTATTAGTTAAAGAGTGTTTATAAACATGCTTAAGGTGATTTTTCCCGCCCCCTATGGCCTATAAGATGTACTACACTAAAAGAAAATTTTGACACGTGAAAGATAAGTTTCGAAACTTTCAATACTGTTGCGCAGACTGTATAAGGCAGTTTAATGTCCATTTGCAGACCAACTATTGCATAGACAGCGTAGGACGATTTAGAGTTCATTGGAGGACCAAATTATTTATTTAGATGGTGACTAGAAATTGACAGTCTAGAAATTGATTTAGGGTTCATTGAAGAATCAACTTACTTACATAGCTGGCGACTAGAAATAGACACATTTATCTTTTATACGTCGCATATAGAAAACAATTCCAAGCGCTTCTATTTAAGGACCAACTATTGCATAGACAGTATCGAAGGGTTTCGGTTCATTTGAGAACCAACTTACTTACTTAGATGGCGACAAAAAATAGACATATGTATCTATTATACGCCACACGTAGAAAACAATTCCAAGCGCTTCCATTTGAAGACCAACTATTGCATAGACAGCATCGAAGGTTTAGGGTACATTTGAGGAGCAATTTACCTTACTTAGATGGCGACAAGAAATATGTATACTTATGGATTATACGCCGCACGTAGAAAACATTTCTAACTGCTTCGGTCTTCTGCGCTTTTTCACTAATCCATCACACCAAGTTTCGATAGCACTTCAACAGCTTGGTCATTTTAACGGAGTTTTGGTCGTTTTCTTCTGCGCCCTCCATTAAGTTCGTTGTCGAAAACTTTTCGTGCTGGAGCATTTGAGAACCAAACAATAGTTTTATGTTCTTTTAGAAAGTAATGAATTTATCTTTCGATCCATATAGCAAGCCATATAACCGGCCTCTAAAGCCTCTATCAACTACCGGATACAATAAAAAGTAAAGTAATAAAAAAAAAATACACTTTAAAATTATAACATCTACCTCTTTTTATTGAATTTGGTAAATTAAAGAGCAATTAAATAAAAAGTGGTAGATGTTATAATATTACAGTGTACTCGTATTTATTTGGAATTAATTTCTTCGTTGCGTTCACTTAAATCTCACAGAACTCGAACCCTGACATTACACCACGACAATAGACAATGACAATCTCTAACATGTAAGGCGTTCAATGTGCCTTCTTGAAGAAAAGCAAAATTTTAGGGGGCAAAACCAAATTGGCAACACTGCTTGTAACTGGCATCCAACACTTGGTTTGTTTAGAATAATGAGGCGGCATTCATTCCTTATAAGATGCTTAGGTCGTCACTATTATTGTGAATGATATTACATGCTTAACACTTAGGCTTTGCTACACGCAATCCTAAATAAAATGTTAATTGATTCATTGATTCTTAGGCTAAACCGACAATTTTCTTCAATTAGAGCTGGAAGAATAATTAGCTATCATCATATGTATAAATTATTCAATAATTACAATAAATAACGACAACAAAAAAAACTCATTAAGAACGTTGGCACACGAAATATATATTATAATTATTTGCCCATTTAGCCAACAAAATTGAGATCGCCCACCATCAGATGGCGCTACAGTGCCCGTACAAGACAAGACATTAATATAGCAGGCGCATTAAAATGAGTTCAGTTGTTTTTAATTGTATTAATAATATGTTCATTTAATAATCACCTTTTAATTCATTATTTTTATATTAATTTAACACAATGAAAATGGATAAAAAAACAAGACTCGCTGTGAGAACCACTCATTAAAAAATAACAATTTAATGCATGTTCGGTGTAGTCCACCATGAATATTTTATAGTCATCATCATCATCATCATCATTACCATCGTCATCAGCGTCATCGTCCCCATAGTGGTGGTCATCGTCATCACCAGCGTCATTGCCGTCATCATTATTGTCATTGTGCACGTTCACGTTCGCGTTCACATCATTGTCATAATTCACTTTGTGTCATTTCCACCCGTTTATTGTCACTTCATGCATGTTCGAACGGTGGGTCGATCGATTGAAGTTGGCGTCCCTTTAAGGTGTCCGCCCAGTCGAACACGCTTGTCCCACGTCCCGGGCGCACTTAGCCAGTAGTGTTTGTGACCCAAAGTACATTCAATTAAAATTTTACAGCAATAAGTACTTTGGCACATACCACCATTCACAATAATGACAATGGTGACGGTGACGATGGCGATAGCGACAGCGACGAAGATGATGATGGCTTTTGGTAATGATGACGACTTTGATGACAATTTAATATTTTATTTCATCTGTTGTTGCTGTTGCTGTTGCCGTTGTTGCGTGGCGTTGCTATTTGCAGGTATTAATAACAATCATTTACATTCATGAAGAGAAATTCATAATGGTGGTCTTACTATTATAACATTTTCAATAATCATTCATAAATTCATTTGTGTATTTAAGTAGAAAAACCAATAACTTTACGACTTTTTTTTAACAAACCGAATATATTCACGCTAGCGGTCTCGCCCCAACTCCCTTCAGAAGCCACTTGGAGTCGACGGAATGAGTGGTGGGGACGAATATGGTCGAAATGTTTATTTAAAATGATAATTTTCAATATATAGCCTTATAAAGTTAATGTTAATATTAAAGTAGTTACCGGCCAGATGGTCTGATGGCTGTCCACACAATGGGGGCTGACCCAGACACACTGTAGAGTTTCGGGTGAAATGAACTTTCGGAATGTGAGAAGTATAGTCCGTTCAACACTCTATATTTGGAACAGTCACGTCTCTTATCAAAATAAATTGTCTCTCTGTTAAATGGTGGGATTGTCATAAAGTTGTCATAAGGTTTTTCATATGTAGTGATTGGAAACCTTTTTTATTTACCGTTTAGCGGGATTAAATTGTTGACTTGCAAATGACATAACGCTTTGCTTTGGCTTAACGTTTTTTGAACAAGTAGACAGACGATTTTAATATACGAAGAATGAGTAACAGTTTCTTTTCTTTTCACTTAATAATTATATTACGAAATTTCCTTTTTGAAAACAAGCAGGAAATAAATATTTTTCACTTGAAGATCAATTTTGAAAACACTTTTCCAAACGCATCATTCGCTTCATGACATATCGACAAATGTTGGCCAACATATTTTTGATGTGGGAAAATAAAGGAGGCGGATGGTTGCTAAATTGGGCCTGTATGGAGATTGATTGTTGAACTCTACGAAGGCGGTCCCAAAACTAGTCGATCTCAGTGAATTTGTAAACATAAAAAAAATTTGGTCACCGTTATGCAATTCAATATTTCCATTTGAAAGGTCTCAGTCCAACCAATATTAAAACCGAGCTTTGGGGGAATTGTTCCTTCGTTTACAACCGTAAAATATTGGTTAACAGAGCTTAAACGTTGCCAAGACAAACAGCATAGTGGTCGACCAATTGAGGTGTCCACGCCAGACACTGTTAAGAAAATCCACAAAATGGTATTGGATGATCTTCGGCTGAAAGTGCATGAGCCAACTGAAATGATAACCATTTCAAAAAGTGATATACATCGTAAATTGACGGAAGATTTGAAAATGAGAAAGATGTGCGTAAGATGGGTGCCGCACCTGCTTTCAATGGAGCAAAAGCAGCGTCGTGAACATGTTTCAGTAGAGTGTTTGGCGATGTTTCACCGCAATAAATACGAATTTTTGCGTCGAATGAGACATGGATTCATAACTTCACACCTGAGACAAAGGAACAGTCAAAGCAGTGAACTGGAATGGGAGAATCGGGTCCAAAGAAGGTGAGGACGGTTCCATCTGCAGACAAGGTAATGGCGTCTGTTTTTTTGGAATGCGCATGGCATTATTTTTATTGATTATCTTTAGAAAGGAAAAATTATTAATGGTGAATATTATAATAATTTGTTGCAGCGTTTGGGTGATGAAATTATGGGGAAAAGATTGCATTTAGCGATAAAGAGAGTATTGTTTCATCAAGACAATGTTCCAGTTCCAGTTCATTACTCACCTTATTCTTCACATTTAGCTCCCTTGAATTATTTTGTATTTTCAAATTTGAAAAAAATGGTTCGGTGGTTAAAGAATTACAAACAATGAAAAGGTAATCTGCGGCTGATGACTGTCTTAAGGAGTTTGACAGTTCTTACTAAAAAACTAGAAATTAGAAACTATTGATTATCGCTGAAAAAAATATATCGAACTAAAAGGAGATTATGTTGAAAAATAAACACAATTTTTACCAACTTTTTGGTTGTTTTGGTTAGTGAAAGAGTCTCTTGCATGAGCCAACCTATGGGGAGTTCACTTTCTTTATGACTCCAAGAAATTCTGTCAAACAAAACATTGGTTGTTTTAAGTGCATGTCCGGTCTTTTTTGTTTTTTTTTTTTGAAGCAACAAGCTACCAATTTTCGTTGAATTATTTCGCCTTGAAAAATGTTTTCAGTCGACAGTCATCTACTGTACATTAATCTTACTGTCATGGTCTTGAAAAAAAAAGATCTTTTGAAACAAAGCGATTTTTTCCAAAATTTCTTGGTTTCAATCTACATGATGCACTTTTTATGCATTAACCCAATCGTTCGGTATCCAATGCGAAAAATCAATAAAATGTCAAATTTTACAATCTTGACGTGACTACACCGACATTGCCATATGTACAAATTTAAGTGGCTGCTTTCATGTATAGGTGTACAGAGTATGGCAATGCTAGTACAATATTATTGTGGCAGCCAGTGGGTCAGGAGGGAATATAACTCGAGTAGAGTGATGCGTTGGTATTCTTCAATAAAAAACTCCCTCTCATAAAATTTGTGTGAAAAACGACCAGCAAAATTGCACATAAGTAAATGAGCGTTTCTGTAAGGGAATGCAATTTGATGTTGGTTAGCATGCCGTGACCGCTGAGCAACAATGTACAGTTCAATTATATGTATATACTTCACAAATAATAATTACATGCCGCAAAGTTAACCAGACGTCAAAATCCCGATCAGACAGTTTCGTCTACGAAGTACCGGTTCATCGTAATAAAAGCTGGTTTTCCAGTGAAAATTTATGGTCAAGTTTCTGAACTTTATCTTCCACTGACGGACAGAGGTACATAAATATTTACAACGATCGAGAATATTTATAGGGTCTCAGAAGAGTAGTTGTTAAAAACGGAATGGTAAGCGTTGTATAAATCCATTTTGTATTGGAGGGTATACAAAAAGTTTCAAATGAAACGTTCCATCGCAACAATAACTTTTTTCCCGGGTCAAAACATTTTTCAAAAATTACCAAAATGGATAAATATCTAATACACGAATATGCGTATATCTTGGAATTGGAAGAAAAATAACCTATAGTGGTGCAATAAATTAAATAAAGAATTCCCTAATATGAAACCATTATTTGAATTTAAATAAAACAAAGTTATTTCCACGTTTGGAAGCTTCCTTCTCAAAATGTAGTGATTTTGCAAATTTTTCCTTAAATAAGAGATTCAACAATATCTTTTGCATTTTTTTTGCAACCTCGTTCAGGTCATCATCTTATATACCTCCTATGAATATAAAATAATAATTTATTTTACTGTTTGGTCGCTTCATTTCCGAGATAGAACCCCATTTACATTTTAGCGATTTTCTATCTTACCCTTGAATTTCCAGGAAATATGACATTTTTCTGATCGTATTTTCGATTTCTGAGATCTCATTTTTGTTTTTCAACCTTGCCTATTTTATAGATGTTTTAACTCAATTTCCCAAGTTCTTACCATGTTTCCCTGAAATATAATTTTTGAATTGAATGCCGCACCTGAGTAGCATACGACGATCCGCACATTTTACTTGTTTGAGATGTGTGGAAGCAAACAGAAACACGTATCAAAAAAACAAAAACTGTCACTAGCTTGGGGGATGTTTTCATATCGTTTTTATCGCGATTTCATCTTGCGGCAGTGTACAATTTTTTGCTCATTTCTTCAAGCGCACGTGCCTGAATGAACTATGAAATCTCTATTGCAATGCTTAGGAAGAACCCCTATCGGTTTTTGTCAGCTAAGCTGCGAACCACATGAGTTCACACTTATGAAAGAACTGACAAAGAAATTTCTCAATTTTGCATATTTAATCTTCATCGCTTTTTCAATAAATTTGCACTGCATTTTCCCAAAACATTTTTTTTTTTTTGAAAACCTGTAAGTAAATTTCAGTAATCTGCAGTTGTCGTGCAATCGGTTTGCAAAATACGAGCTGTAGCTGTTAAGCTGGTTGCTGTTTTTAGCTGCTCTACTAAAATGAATTGAATTCCAACTCCTGTTCTCCATATCCTGCGTTAGTGTTGGATGTCAGAATCGTGTTTGTAAAATCATTCATTATCACCTGTTATCCATTTTTTGTAAGATGCTCGATTTTCTTGTTTGAAATTTGCCAAGGGCAAAGAGAGTAATTGCCACATTTTGAACCCCGGTTGAAATTTAAGAAACTTGTCTTAAAGACATTTTTGTGTATTCAAGATCATTTTTACGCCCGATGTTTCATTAACATTCCTGGAATAATCTCGAATCTTCGTTTATTTTTGATTTCAATAGTGTTGCCATTCGAAAAATTTTCAGCTACTTTCGTTCATTTCATCCACGTCAAAAAAGGGCAATATAGGATCTTTCGAACCACTTAGACATGGTCACAATGAAAGGCACATACACCACACACTGCTTGAATATTGGATATTTCCTTAAACTTGAGCTTTTGTGCTTCGCAATCCTTCCAAATCCTTAAGACAGACAGACAAATTGGCTTTCCCTACAGGAAATCTTGCAAACATGTGTATGTTTTATTTTATTGGCTATTACTTTTATAAAACCTAAAATAACTTAGAACTCATTTTCTTGAACTATGACATTGCTGTAATACAAATAGGCGCCTCTAAGAGGCATTGACCGAATTCCCCCTTTAATGCACGTTGAGTTTAAATTCACTTCTACATAGTAACGCTGGTCCGCATATCATTCTCGATTACAACTTAAGTCAAATATAATTAATTTTAGAACTCGATAGGATTTTGTTTACAA
Source organism: Philornis downsi (assembly GCA_019455685.1). Lineage (NCBI taxonomy): Eukaryota > Metazoa > Arthropoda > Insecta > Diptera > Muscidae > Philornis > Philornis downsi. The sequence continues at coordinate 556,761 of JAHXMU010000029.1, read as the reverse complement.
CTTTTACAAGCTGCTTTCAAAAACATCCACCATATTTTTATGGAAAATTTGCAATAAAAACATATTTTTCAGCAGCTTTTGCAGATACAGAACGCTTTTTTTTGTGCGTGGCCTAAACATGTGTCAGACAAGTAATGACAACCAGCAAAACAAAGTCGTAAACTGGCAAATTTAATTACTGTCTGCTCCCAGTAGTGACGCTCACGAATGACAGGCAGTACGTTGGCATATGTCACAAGTGACAAATAAGATGAGTGATTTAAGAGTGCATGAGTTTATGTTGTGCTTATAAATAAACAACACAGGGTTGAAATTGTGTACACAAATTCGCAACCATATTCCACTTTTGCTGAGCATAGGAGTATATCAATTACTGGCCGAAGGGGACGTAATTTCCAACAAAAAATTGTTATTAATTTTTTTTTTCTTTTAGCAGTAACACATTTTATTGCCTACACTAAAGAAAAAAAATGCAGAGAATGTACTAAAAATGTCCTTAAATAGTGCATCGATATGGAATATTTCAAATAGAGCTGTAAGTGCTTGTACGCAATTTGGTAAGTGATAGCTGTGAAAAGGACGTCATAATTTTGGGAGCATTTGCTTAATAGCCTGATTGTATGAAGCTTTGTTTTTGTTTGAAATTACCAATTAAATATCATAAATGCCTTACGTTACCGCTTCGAAGGAAGCGAGAAGTTAGAGTAATAATTACTCTGTTTTACTTCGGATAAACATGCTCACATAAATCTGCTTATTATAAGAAGGTATTATTAAAAAAAAGTGTTATTAGAGTAGTAGCGCAATGCTTACTATTCTAAAGTCCACAATTTATATCTAATATAAGTCATCTCGGGTTTAAGTTTTGACATCATTGTAGCAACCGCCATTCGGTAGCATAACGGTCACTTACAAGGATTGCCGCTTTAATTTTGAGATACGGCAATACCGATGTTTACCAGACAAATCTGAGGCCGGCCTAATAAAATGTAACACTTTTAATGGCAACGTCCTGATATCCATTTTCATTTTTCTTAATATACGCGATGAAAATTTTTATGCGAAAAGTATACTAGGGCGGTTCCAAAACTATCCGACCTAACAAAGAGGACACAAGAAAGTTGGGAAAATTTATCTTTTTTTAACAGCATCTCCTTTTAGCTCGATATACTTTTTCCAGCGATATTCAATAGCTTCAATATCCTGTTTATAGTAAGAACTGTCAAACTCCTGTCAAATAGCCATCAACCGTAGACTCCACCTCTTCATTGGTGGCAAATCTTTTACCACCAAGCCATTTTTTCAAGTTTGGAAATAGAAAATAGTCCGAGGCAGCTAAATCTGGGAATAAGTTGCGTGATGAAGCAATTCGAACTTTATTAATTCATTACTTTTGACACTTTGATTTCGCCAAATGCGGCCTTTTTCCATAATTTCATCACCCAAACGCTGCAATAAGTTAGCATAATATTCACCGGTAATGGTTTTTCCTTTCTGCAGATAATCAATAAAAATAATCTCATGCGCATCCAAAAAAAAAAAAAAAACAAAGCCATTTTTTCAAATTTGCAAAAAGAAAATAGTCCGAGGAAACTAAATGTGGCAAATAAAGTGCCTGATGAAACAATTCGAACTTTAATTCATTAATTTTGTCACTTTTTTCGCCAATTGCGCCCTTTTTCATCGCCTAAACGCTGCAATAAGTTAGCATAATATTCGCCGTTGATGGTTCTTCCTTTCTGAAGATAATCAATAAAAATAATCTAATGCGCCATGATCTGCAGATGAAACCGTCTTTGCCTTCTTTGGACACGTGGCGGACCATGTCTTATGCATGGTAATGAATTGACACAAAAATTCGGCTTTATTGCGGTGAAACATCGCCAAACACTCTACTGAAATATTGTCACGATGCTGTTTTTGCTCTATTAAAAGCAAGCGCGGCACCCATCATACGCACAGCTTTCTCATCGTCAAATGTTCGGTCAATATATGATGTATAGCACTTTTCGAAATGCCTATCATTTCAGCGAGCTCAAGCACCTTCCAATACCACTTTGTGGATTTTCTTAACCGTGTCTGGCATGAACACCTCAATTGGTCAACCGCTACGATGTTCGTCTTGGCAGTTCGTTAAACTCTGCAGCAGTTTAAACTGTGTTATTCAATATTTTACAGTCGTAAACAAAGCAGCAGACTCCAGAGTAGAATCATCTATATCGGTTTTAAATATTGTTTGGACTGAGACTTTTCAAATGGAAACATTGAATTACATAACGGTGACCAAGTTTTTCCATGTTTGCGAATTTACTGAGGTCGTTTATTTTGGATGGCTCAAATAAAAGTATTATACCAAACAACGTGGCGCCTTAAAACTTAAAACATATGTTTTATAACGTTGCCACTTTTCACCAAAATATTTTTTTTTTCCAACTACTGGCACCATTTATGTCAATCAAGATGCTTTTCTGAATGAAAGGTGTCTATGTGGACACTTTAATATGGGAATTTGTCATGGAGAAAATTGCGGTCGAACTTTGTTCATATCAATGTGTTAGGGGATGTTGTTTTGTAGATTTACTGGCATGGTTTAACGTCTGCTTTGAAATGAAATGAAATTCGTAGGTACTGCAGTCAATCTATTGCTTACGAACAATGTGGACGATATATTACTTACTTTTACAAACCTCCATACTTCTATTCATATCTCATAGCGATGTCATTATTTGCGATTGAAACAAATCAAATTAAAAACAGTAAAAATTAGTTTATGCATTTCCGAAAAATGTATTAATTTACTTTCAATGTTTCCCATAATATTTTATTCAGAAATTACATTCTAATACCAAACAAATATCAAAAAGTGGTAACTCTATGTAACAATAAAAATAATTTTTTTTACAGAAATCTGGATTTTCTATGGACTTAGTTTAATTAGGCTTATTTTTAATAGCGTTTTATGCAATGAAATCACCTAAGTTGGCTTAACGTTTTTTTGGTGTGATGTAATCGATTGTGATGCACATTTAAGGTGTGTAATTAATTTTGAAATCACGATGTCCTCCCATTAAAAAAAAAAGTCACAACCGTTATTTTCTCCATATTTTTTTTCTCTAATGGCAATAACTGTACAACAACAACAATGGTATCGATAAGCTAGCAACATATGAGCATTGTGTTCAAAAATTTCATATTGAAATTATTATGACGGACTATTTTTTTTTTCTTTTTTGTGCTCAAACAGCCGCTGCTAAAATACTTTTCATGTCGAAAACTCCCTAAAAGGTATCTACTATACATTTTCTAAAAACGTTATTTCCACATTTAATTTGTAATTTTTCGATTATATTGAAAAAAAAAGAAAACCATCGCATCATGAATTACGGATAATTGTTGTACCCATTCATGTTCACTTTCCATTAGTGCACATCATGAAATGAAACATTGAAAAACATGAACGCAGAAAATACCATTCTCGTAGTTTATGCCCCTTCTTCATGGCAAATTTCTTGGGTTAATTCAATTTGCAAATATAATATTTAATTGAGTTTATAAACACTCGGACATATGTATGTACATATGTGCGGCACATATAGTATGAACTCGTATATTTGTATACCCAGGTTTATAAACAACATATCGAGCAGCCGGATAGCCAAAAGATTCCTCTGGACACATGTTGAAATAAATATTTAAAATTGTGATAGCGTGCTAACTTGGGGTTAGCTCAGCACCAACCATACTACAGACACACACTCGACAAAAAAAGAACACCATGTACATATATGTGGACGCATGTGTGTAAGTTTATACTAAATAAATTTTGTGTTTTTATTGCCTCTCATCATTCAATAATATCATTTGATATTAATCTTCTATTATATGAACGTCAACTGTTCCCCTTTTCTTCTCCCTTGTCTGCCGACAATCCACATGTTTGGCATCTTGAATTTGCTCAACTTCGAGGTCTTCACTTCTCTGCATGTGAATGGAGCCTTAGGATGTTTAGTGGCTATTAATCTTTAATATCTTAAGTGTGCAGGTATATTACCTACCAACAGCAACAACAGTAACAACAACGATACAAATAATAACTACAATAACAAAAACGACAATTACAGCAACTTCAACACCAACATAACCTCTATTAAAGGCTTTGAAACATTTTTAGTTGGAGTCTCTAATTGCAGAACAGCAAAAGAGAGAACCAGAACAACAACAGGAAAAAAGATATGAAAGGCAAAACGAAAAACAAGTAATAACAATAAAATATGTCAGAGCACCAAGGCCCAGAGCTATGGACAGCAGCACTGCCACACAGAGCCGATGTATGTACCCATCGTATGTGAGTAATTCGTCCATGGTCGTCGTGTACAGAGAATACTCGCATTGCCACTACCACTACTTACACCAAACATTATGTATTTTAAATATTAACTAAACATACTGAAAAATGAACATACGCTGTCATATAGCATAGACCACAGGAAGAAAGTAGCAGAAATAAAAAAAAAAAAACAAAAAATAAATAAACCAGAACCTTTAGCATAGCATAGCACCCTTCTTCTTCCTCTTAAACCCCCATGACCGGTCGCCTCATATCTCTTTTATTATCTACCACACTTGGATGAAAGGATGGACGCTTGGCCATAGGAGAATACGAGAGAACAGCAACACACATTTGCTATTAACAATTTTTACATGTGTTTATGTTACATATTGCGCTTGTTGTTTCTGCTGCTCTGCTCTTGTTGTTTCTGCTGTTGCCGCAGTTCTTGTTGTTGTTGCTTGCTGCCGGTCCTTTTACGTTCACATATCCTTTTTTCGGATAATATTGTGTGTTGTATCCTTTACTCACATTCTTATGTATGGAGTATTCCATAGAGAATAGTTAGATAATCTCTGAATGAATTAAAATAGTTTTTGCTTTTTTTTAGAAAATGTATTCATGTAAACGGAAAGATTTATATTTACGCTGCACATCCAGCGATTATTTTCTAGTTTCATCATGGAAAATGGCGCAATTAGTTTCTGCGGACTAAATCACCTTCCAGGGATTCTGATAAAATCTCTCACTGAAAAATCAAGGTCATGTAATGTACTAAGAAGCTTACAATACCCAAAATCCTTAAAAATTCAAAAAAAAAAAAAAAAATTAAAAACAATGAAGTTTTATGTAATTTCATTTCCATTATGTTAAAAAAATAAATAAAAAACGTTCCATTACACATTCGGTACTAATTGCCTAAGATGCATTGTGACATGACATTATTTTCAGCCATCTGGCATCTTTCAGCTTTACCACTGTCTACTGGGAACAATGTTGCCAATTAGGCTGTTTCTACACTAAACTTAGTTTTCTTTCTGTTTTAGTTCTTTTTTTGGCTTTTTCGTTAAGTATGTTGTTGAAACTTATTTCAGCATAAAGAAAATCTAAAATAATTCTGCTAAAACCACTACGGTAGCACTCAAAAGAAAAACGATGTGATTACGAAAAGATTTTGCGGCGTAGAAAAAAATGGCTTTGTGAATTAATTAAAAAATCTCTGATTTCTAATCCCAGTTTTCGGGACATTAGGTGCAGATATACTATTTTGTCGCGAAATAGCTTGGAGAATTTGTTACGAAGTAGGAAAGTATAGGTTATTCAAATAAAAACTCGAAACGTTAAAATGTTTGTGTAGACAAATTATTATTTTAGTGCCTTTATACGAACTATAAATTTTGTCATTGTAAAGTTTTCCATGTAAAAATGACGAAATAACTCATCGGTTCAAACGTGGATTGCCTCATGGAACATAACATTCAAATTAGCATTAATTGTATGTTTTCGTAATAGTTAGACAATTTCGGTTCAGTTAAGGGTATTTAAATCAATGCCGCTCTTTTTGTACAATGCAATAATACTATTTGTTCAATAAAAGTACGCATTTTTTTATCTAAAACGAATCAGAATATAATCACTGTCATTTTTATGGCTTTAAAAATATTGTTTCCTACATATTATAATATTTGGATCTTTAAATATATTAACCATACGATCTCTGGTCATAAAAACTAGTTTATTTAATGGTAAATAATAATGTTTACAATTCTGTACTAAGAAAATTGGATCTAATAGCAAAATACAAAGGATATGATGTTGACTGAATAAATATTGCACTTCTTTGTAATTCTTATAAATTCTTAAACCGAATTGAATTTTAAATACATATCTTATTCCGCAAGAACTTTTAGTATGAATAAAGATCTCATGTGCTAAGCTTTAACTTATAAAACCAATAAAAATTAATATATCTCAGTATAAATTTTACATAAATTTTCTTGAAAAAGTTAGTTTTTTTAAATTTCTTTTAAGCTTTTCTTCGCTAAAATTTTGGCTTTTTTCATTATCAAGTTCTGGCAACGCTGGCTGGGGAAGATGTTGCTGGCCGATCAGAGCGAGACAATCCCTCCACTGCTTTGGAAAGATTTGTGTTTTCTATAAAGCCGATTCACTGTAAGCTTTCTGTAACTTTTTCAGTGATTGTATATCCGTTTCCATTTGCAAATGGAAGTAATACAAAATTTGAGATAAATTCTTTGTTCAGTATTTTTACCCATTGTAAAAATCACAAAATGCTCTTGTAATGAACTAACAAAATGCAACACTGTAAACACACTAAATTACATATCGCACTTAAACTTCGTGTTGGTATAGAAAACAGTTGTGCCAACATAGCGACAAAAATAATTTTGACAATATTTTTTTCTCCCCAAAAATTTTAGGAAAAATGTTAAAAAATTATCAAAGTTAAAGAAAAAATTCTTTTCTGTAGGAAGCAGATTCCTTAATGCAGCTTAATGCTGTCGTAATGTGAAAACATGATTTTACCGAGAGCAAAAGGCAACTGCACAGCATTAGTAAAACTTATTTTATATATTTTACATGAGCTTGCCGATATTTCAGTTCAAACCTAATATTGATCCATTTCACCTTAAATTTGTAGCGTATTCTGTAAAACGGAGTGATCAATTGAGTGATTCAAACTTTTATTCTTTTGTTTCTTATATCAAGAGTCATACTTGTTGCCTTTCATTTTCATAATAGAAATAAAGAAATTGACTTGCAAAAAAATTAAATGCTTTAATGAAGAGTTGAAATACTCAAAACATACATGGCGCTATTTTTTCATTTTTGTAGATTTTGTAAAACAATAGGTTTAATAAAAAAAAAATTAAATAAATAAATAAATAAAAGTATAAACATGTCTGTATGAAACGCAAATATTTCAATAGAATATATATATGACTTTTCGGTCTCAAAAGTAAAGTTAAATAAAATATACATAAAGCTAAGATTTCGATGAAACTTTTATTTTATGCCATGTTCCTTGTTGAGGCAACCACCGACTGAAGAAAATTTTGTTCGATTGTTAATCGATTCATATTCGTAAATGCCAAACATTTCACTAAATAAATAACACTTCAAATGACAGGTATGTAACAGCTGACGGCCTTGCCAGATAGATTATATACATAGATAACCCTATACATACTGTACCTCCCATTCCTAAACAAAAGCGTAGTGAAGTCGCATATAAATGAACATATCTTGCTTGCAAATTTTGTATACTACGGTATTCAAAAAATAAGACCAGTATTTTTGTTTTCAAAAAATCTTTATTTACTCGGAGAAACGATTGTTTTTAATCTTCAAAGCATGCCAAATAACATCAGCCCATATGGCCTTTAGAAGGCTCTTCGCTTCAAATTTAATCTCATTAATTGACTCAAAAAGCTGTCTCTGGAGCAATCTTTTGACTTTAAGAAATAACTAGAAAACACAGGATGGTTGTTTTTATTAATAATTTGCATTATCGTGGCGCAAAACCAAAAGTTGTTTGCTCATAAATCCACCATATTTTTGCAAATAACTTAAATCAAAACGCACCAATAATGTTCCTTATTGACAGTTTGGTACGGCGGAAGAAACTCATAATACACAATATCACAAAAATCGAAGGAAACCGTTGGCCTAACCGTGATATTTGAGCGACTTTGGAACGATATTTTTTGTCTTGCTTCATCCGTGGTACGATATTCGTGCGGCTGGTCTATTTTTTCGGGATCATAAGCTGAGTCCCCATAATAATGCGTTTTTTTTAACACGTTATTAGGCAACAATCATTGTACAGAGGTGGTGATAGATTGATAGAGATGATTCATATAAAGGCAAGGGAGTAGCGGGAAATCCTTTAATCAATTTGATATCTCTCTCATTGTAGTTGTGGAATTAAAATGTTGGACTCTATTGTGATTTATCCAATAGTGATGATCGTTAGGAGGACCAATTTCACAGTTGGTTTCTACCAGAGAGCTGAAAATTGGAACTTGTCATTTGGATCATATAATTTTACAGTCATGTAAAATTATATGCAATCATATTGATCGTGAAGAAATTACAAGTGGCGATAAATAAAAGATGAGAATTAGAATTAGTGTCAATTCAAAGGAGGTTTATTCAGGCAACGAGTTGTGTGTACCAGTTGAAAACTGATTTTTAAGTGATTTTTTCTCATTACAGAACTTCCGACAACAGCTAATTTTATATGTTATAATTCAGAATTCAGTTAAATTTACTACACATATTCTCACTCAATGGAGTTAAGTAACCACCTTATGGGCAAAAATTTGAGTTCATTCACAATGGTATCGATGCAAAAGTACATTTTAATGTACAAAAAAGCTTGATTTTAATATAAATTAAATGGTAAATTCAAATACTCGTATATATAATCTTAAAATTATAGCTAAAATATCGAACATAAAGTTTTAACAAACTTGAGTGTTTTTTGTACCAATCGAGATTTGAGGCCAAAAATATCTTTTAAAATGGGGGTGACTTAATTCTTTGAAATGCCAATATCATCAGCAATGTTCCTATTCGTTAGTAGACGGGTTATGAGTACCTACTCTTGGATTTGTTCAACCTCACTTTTATCATAAGACGTTCTCAACCTTCGTTTTCAACTAGTTCTCAACCTTCTTTGAACTGTTTGTGCAACCAATAATTATTCCTTTCCCACCAAGTATGTTCACTTGAAATAGGTGTCTATAGTTTGAATTTCGCCAATCGAAATCTGAAGAAATTTTATCAAGTATCAATAGTTTGAACACATCAATTTTCAAAATAGAACACTACTAGATTTTCAGTAAATGATTACCGATATCATTTCTATCAATATTTCCAAATTAAATTCTACAAAAAGGCAATTATGTAATGAAGTAAAATTATAATTCATTGAAACTCGCGCTTAGAAATTTTGAAGGAGACATCATTTTTTTTTTTTTTTTTGCAAAACTGATAAATTTGTAAGGGAAGTACCAAAAGGCGAGGTTGCCAAGTATTATAAAGCAATACAATTGATCAACTTTTTATTTGTAGTTAAGAATTTTAGAGAAAATGTTCAATTTAGCCAAAAGGGGAAAGTTCTAGAAGGGGTGCGGCTATAAAATGCATTTTTATTCACAGATATGTAACAAATTCGGCTGAGTTTTGAGAATTTTAAAGAAGAATATATTGAAGGTATCAGAAGAAAAGTTGTTGAAAAGTTCAGTTTTTTTTCTTTGAAATTTTATAACGAATTTAAAGTAGTACAAGGAACAAAAATAAAGATTAGACAGTACAGAGAAAAGACAGAATCTCGGGAAATCTGTTAATTTGAGAAGTACTAGAGGAGGTGTTTAAAATAATTCATTTTATATTTTAAACGAACTTAAACCGGATTAAGAATTAAAATAATATTATATAGAAGATCGATAATGACTGCGAAAACGCAAATAATGCACAGAAGGGTACACTGTCTAGCTTTTTAATAAACTATCTTCTATGCCATTGTATTCAAAGGACACATACATAGGCAAGAACTTGCTATAATTGAGTTATATTTGATTTGTGTTCTTCGTTGATAACATTTTCGTATCGGTGGGCAAAACTTCTCAATTGTGTTGTTAAGTTGTACATCCTTAAGGTGTCGATGATGATAGAGATAGCAGAAACAGCTAAGGGCACTGAAGATGCTATTTTGGCGAATACTTAAATAGCTATTTGTCCAGCCAGCTGTATCAATATCGCAACTTTTTAAATTATATTTTAAACGATTTGAACCGGATTAATAACAAAAATAATTCATTTTGAAAGTTACTTTTTGTTGTCTTATCAATCGATGTCCGCCTTTATTCCTTCGGTTGAAAGTATAAAAACTATAAAACTATAATATGTAATGACGAAATAGATTTTATCTGAAAAGATTCAAATTGCAAATTCCAATCCCATTACATATAGAGTTATCCACTTTTCGGTTTCAAAAGTAAAGTTAAATAAAACACACATGAAGTTATGATTTTGATAAAACTTTTATTTCACAATAATGCTTGGATCTTGCCATGATGTACGAAATACAGTGCCATCTAAATGACCGTCTTTGGATTGGTTGTAGCAGTGGATCCTTTTGAGGTGACTCCAGCGTTTTTGCAAAAAAAAAAGAAAAAAAATGGCCCAGATAACAATTTTTCTACAATCATTTCTGGGTTCTCGGTGTCCCATATGTGACAATTTCGTTTGTTGATGTCACCACCAAGTGAGAAATGCGCTTTACCGCTGAAGAAAATTTTGTTCGGTTGAAAGCCCACGGTTGAATTACCGCTTTTGTAGTAAGTTTTAACTATTTTTACACGTTCTTCGCTTATTAAACGATTCATATTCGTAAATGGCAAACCTTTTGCTAAATAAGTAACACTTCAGATGGCGGGTATTTAATCGCTGACAGTCTTGCCAGACCGGCGGTTTTGAAACCAGTAAATAGATAACCCTATACTAATTCTGATTTTTTTCATGTATTTATATTCACATATTCATGTATTTATGTATATACTCATATATTTTATACATTTTTATACAAAAAAATCGAAAATTTGTAGATCTCCAAAATTCAAAAATGCTTACATTCGTTATTTGTGTATCGAAATATACCTCATCAGTCTCCAATCCTTGGGATGAATTTATTATTATTTTCATATTTTATTCAGGAGCTTCCATATCGTTTTTCTATCGCATATCCTCCACATGGAAATACCCATATATATGTATATACATATATATTATAAATGTTTTGTGATAGTTTATGTATGTGTACATTATAAATTGACTCCTGTTGTTACCCTCAACACACACGCATAACGACACACGTGGCTGAATATGTAAATACATGGGTTTGCGTATGTGTTTTTTGTGTTTGTTGTTGGTGCAGTGTGTGGGAAAGTTAAAATGCTGTCTT
>JAHXMU010000029.1:423040-532913 GCA_019455685.1 Philornis downsi | reverse complement strand
TTTTTTTTTGTTGCCGTTTTTGTCTGTTTGTGTATTATTATTTTTATTATTAAAAAAAAAAAAAGCTGAAAGACCAAGATATCTGGCAAAAAAAATCTAAATAATTTTAAACAAGTCAATTACCCCTAATTTCTTTTGAACATGTCAACATTTTCAAGTGACAGGATAACCCCTTTTTGCCTCCTCTCATTTTGTTCATGAATAGACGACGTTGAAGCCTTCTTTATTCTACAGCCCCCTATCGTCCGTTCTCCGTCCTACAATCATTGTGTGCGCTCCCCTTGTCGTTTTGTAATAATAATAATAATAATAAAACAAGGAAGCAAAGAGCTGAATTCAAGGAATTACATACAAAGAACAAGACAACAAGTAACTTTTATTGTCTACAACTAAGCTAAGGACCAAGATGAAGCAATCCTTTGGTGGAGTGCAAGTGAATATCAAGCATCGGCTGATGATATCACCGGAGTTATTTTCATTACATTGAAAAGAAAGAATGGCATCATATGCTATTTAACTTTTTACTGTCATATTCTATATAGTATAACTTTGTTAAGTTAAAGATGTCAAGCCATAATGATTGAGGGGAAGAAACGTAAAAAACTCAAAATTAAAATAATTCAAAATTCGCTTAAGAACTCAAGAATCTTAAAATACATAAAATTTTGTGAGAATCTGGAGGATCTCATCAGAATTCTCACGGTAGAGACAATTTCTGTAATATATTCAAAATTCAAATACTCTGGTGAAGGGAGTTAGGTATTGCGCTTTGCCTTATACTTGATCCTTTTTATATACTCTATATCCTCTATTATGGAAAGGTGTGCAAATTGTAATTCTCATCTGGGACTCTATTAAGGATATACTTATATCTAGGATGATTTAACAACGATGATGGGAGATGGTAATAAACAAGATAATGATAAATTCCTAGCTAATGCTTAAGCTCGAAATTGATGAAATTCTGCATGAAAATATTTCATAGTCGTCAACATTTATAGTCTGAAATTATGAAAATATGGAAATGTAAACAGCAGGAAAATATGCCCTCGTATGAACTGAATTACTTATACAGTACCGCTCACTTGAATAGCGCCCCCTTTAAATATTTTCTTAAGATCGATTTTTTCCAAAATAATAACGAACTGGTTGTGCTTTTATAAACCATATTTCTCGTATTTGCTGTAATTCTATAACATAAATTTTCTTTCATTTTAATGAATTAAGCACTAAAACATTAAACACAAAAATGTCAGAAATTCAATTTCAGTTTTTGGTTTCATTTGAATAGCCCAACACCTTGAAAACGTCTTTGCAGAATTTCATCTTAATCGACTTGATGAGACAAGACCTTATGTAGAATACACTGATATTCGGAAGTTCTGTTATTGGGTTCCCTCAAGGAATTGTTATTAATTGTTAAAACTTACTATAAAAGTGGTGATTCAAATGTGGGAATTGATAACAAAATTGTACTTTTATGTCTATGTCATCGATATATGAGCGAAACTTAACACCCATAGTGATCGAAAGTGGTATAGCAATTGTGCATGTGATTTTGGCTCCAATACAGCCATCTATCTTGCCTTCTTTCTTTCTTTGACCTTTACGTCCTTTGTATTCTTCGGAGCTTATTAATACGGTAAAATTCCTGGTTTCATTATTTTTTTATATAGAATATGCAGCAATGTATACCAGTCTCATTCATTGTGGTGCATATACGTGAAAATTCGACTGGATTAAGTTGAAATAATGCTAAACGCATGTTTTGACATGGTTAAACAGTCACGTGCTCTTGCTCCACAGCGATCAAACGTGGCACCCACCTTGCCTATTGTTCGTTAAAATAAAATCACTATACATGTGTTCCAATTGCGCGAATAAGGTCATGCAATTCCACTCGTTGGTGGGTCAAAATGAAATCGTGAATTTTATGAATGATTTCCGTTTATTCGATGATTGTTCTATTTTCCTTAAATTTCCACATAATAGATTTAGGTTGAATAGTTTAATATTGGATCTTGTAATACCATAATAGATCCTAAGATGTCAAAAATCGTGACCTTTGGCCTAAATGCACCACGTCTACAATTATGCTACTTCTTTGTTAAATTGTACATAATACAAATTAGACAATGGTAGGTTCCAAGGACTTTTATATTTCGAAGATGAATGTATTGCATTGTCACCCTAAAGCCATTTAAGCGAAATTGTTTAGATCGTACACCATATTTGGTTATAGAGATGGTTACAAAAAAATGTCTACCAATCGATATGGAATCACTCTCTGGATTCGAAACCAGTTTCAACACAAGTTGGCACAAAAATTACGTTATCCATCCAGGTTTTGTTATGGCGATCAGACCAAGCCAATGTATCGTCTATATATAGAGAATTATACATTTTTCGTTTCCAAGTAAGGTTAAATAAAATACACATAAAGCTATGATTTCAATGAAACATTTATTTCATTATGATATTTGCACCCTGTCATTATGTATGAAATACAATATCATTTAAATGACCGCCTCAGAATTGGTGCCAGCAGTGGATCCTTTTAAGGTAATTTTCGGAAAAGTACGGCATAATGACACCTCCAGACCATAATGCGCACCAAACAGTCACTTTTTCCGGATGAAATGGCTTTTCCACCATCACTTCTGGGTTCTCCGAGCCCCATACGCGAAAATTTTGCTTGTTGACGTAACCACCGAGTGAGTCATCGCTGAAGAAAATTTTGTTCGATGGAAAGTTTGAATCACTACTTTTATAATAAGTTTTAACAATTTTTACGCCTTCTTTATATTCGGTTGTTAAACGATCCATATTCGCAAATGACAAACCTTTCAGTAAATAAATAACACTTCAGAAGACAGGTATTTAACAGCTGACAGCCTTGCCAGACCGGCGGTTTTGAAACCATTAAAATTTTCCGATTTTCATAAGATACAATGGTGTAGACTATTATATAATTGGTCATGATCGATTATAATGTAAAAAGTGCCTGTTGAAGCTTTTCAACCCAATCGAAAAGAGGATTTGACCAAGTTTTCAAAACAAGCCTCTGTGTTGACCTCAAGGCTTTTCCTCAGGGAAAGTCAATTCTTTAAAATACTATTGAAGCGGTTCGATAAGATTTCTATTAGTGTAGACTGTTATACAATAGGTCATGACCAATTATAATGTAAGCAGTGCCTGTTGAAGCTTTTCAACCCAATCAAAAAGAATATTTGACCAAGTTTTCAAAACAAACCTGTGTATTGCCGCTTAGGCCTTTTCTAAAAGAAAGGCAATTCTTTCAAATACTATCTATGATGATTTCTATGGTTCGTTCCATTGGAGACAAGATAATCAAGTCCACACAAGTTTCCCAAAAAAGCCCGTCAAATCTTTAAACTACTATTAAAGCAGTTTAGTAGAATTTCTATTTTTTGTTCCATTGGAGGCAAGATAATCGAGTCCACACAAGCTTCCTAAAAAAGCGCGTCAATTTTAGAATATTTTCACTCTTCGCAGCAGATAAATTTCATTCCTTTCTTCAACTCGGTTGGACCCATATCTTTCAAAACCGATTTTTTAATATTGTCGATTTTTTTTTTGGGTATAATACACGATACCAATTAATATGACGTCGTAATACTATTTCACTTTTGGAAGTTAGCTACCAAAAATATGTATTAAACATTTTCTATCATCTCCATAAACTTTTGGTAAGCAAAACTAGCGCTGTGGGATGAACCAAACGTAATGTTACGGTGACCAAATTTTCTACCATCTTCATCAATTAGCTGTTGAGCTTATAATCAGTATTCAAAATCATTGAATTAATTAAATCTTAACATATATTCTTTATAACATCATTTTCAAATGGCTTTAAACAGCATAAGGTTCCTTTCCTCCCACATACAGAGCGTTTTTCATTGAGCTTGCAACCGCTTTCCCTCCCAACTTCTGCCATTTTCTGTTGCTTCCATTTCCTCTGCCACGCAAATGTTTTCATTATGATGGCAAAAGATATTTTTAATTTCTACCTCCATCTTCCGTCCGCATATTTCTTAGTGCTCTGTAGAAGAGTTTGCTAAGGAAAAAGTTAAACAATGTAATGATTAATTAAAGACTGACGCTTTATAAGAAAAGTAAAATCCTTAAAGAAGCAACAATACACCGAGTAGAAAGGATGAAGGATTCTCTGCTGCTACGGCCGCTGTTACTGTTTTTGGCAGTGGAGCAAAGAAAAACAATCACGCTAATGAATAAAGAATGTTGGAGAAGCAACAATGACAACTACAGTTACGAAAAAGAAAAATAAACAATTACGAAAATTAAGGACTGTCAACCAACCAAGCGACCAAAAAACCCAGCAACCAAACAACCATCCAACCAGCCAACCATTTACCCGACCGATCTCAACGTCTTCTCGCTCTCTTGGGCCCACAGTGGGAGAGGGGAGAGGACCCTGTTATGGATGAAATGAAAATGAATCGTTTAGTGGAATGTGGGTTTAGAGCACAGCTTATAACAACAAATCTCCTCTGCATATTAATAATGAATGACTGATATGAGTTTAGAACACAACAAACTCCTTGAGGGTTAAAACGTTACACGCAATTTTTGACAGCCCCCTTCCCTCCCAAAAGGGAAAGGCAGGGCATAAGTTTAAATGCCCACAACCACCGCCATCACTTTCACGGTTGAATGACGTAAGGGCTTTCCTTACATTCACCTGGAATTTTATAAACCGCCTGCAGATTTCATACGGGCCATTTGTCCGTCAGCTGCTAATAATAAATGACAGGTTTTAATATAATAACTTTTGTATAAAATATTTTTTTAACTTTTCATCTCTAATTGGTATTTTTGTGATTGTGTGCAAAATTTTGTACATTTTTGACAAGTTTGACCTTTATAGTATTAGACATTTTCCAAAGAATTTCTCAAAACTTGTTAACCTAATTCAGATTTGACAGGTGATATGAACAAAAGTGAACTTTAAGGTTAATTGAATTAAAAGTGAGCTGGCAAAAGAGTCAAGTGTAGACGGTTAGAGTGGTTTTAAATATTATGATAAAAATAATTGCAGCTTAGAAAACAAATAAATTATTGAAGAAAATGTTTTTTTTTAAGAGGGTTTTTGGAAGCAGTTATTTAGTCAATTAATCATGTAGTCAATTGTTACGAATTTTCTGTTTAACGAAATTTTTTCCGATACTCACAGTCCAAAATCCAAGCGTTTCGATCTTCCTCAATTAATCGCATTCAAAATTTGTTAAGTATTCAGTAATCTCCCCCTTCCAATAGATGTAGGCAAGGGCAATTTTTGAATTGGGACTAAGATTAGGTCCCAGCTGATTTTAATACCAGGTTTTTGCAAAATACAATAAGAATTCCAAGCACGTTTCAATTATTTACAAATATATTTGATAATCTGGTCCTTCTAAAGTTCAAGCTCACCGAGTTCATTGGTGAAAACTTGTCATGGTGGAAAATGTACGTTCATACGGATGACATGTCTTAGTCTATGCTAAAGCTGTAATTGTTGCTGCGCTTTACAAACAGCTAATGGGTTATATAAAGCGCAGAGGGCATAACTAGTAAAATTGGAAAATATTCAAGAAAAATATTCATGAAATCCCTCATAATGGAGTTCAGTTCATGTCAGTTTTATAAAAATACTGTAATACTGTAAAATCTTTGCTAAATATTTTTAAAATTGTTTTTAAAAGTATTAAAAAAGTTGATGTTAAAAATTTAAATATTATGGATGTGAAATGAACGCAAATACAGGGTGTCCGTCGGGACATTTTGGTAAACATTCATCTTGACAGTTCATATTTGGCAGTAATGAAGTAAAGAATGACACATTTGCTATGAAAAAATATTCGACAAACCAACGTGTTTTAATCGTTAAAACATTTTTTTTTTTGAAGAAACAACGTCCCAACAAGACGCACTATTTATCGTGTAGTGAATGATTTCGAAGAAAGAGGGTCTGTAGCTGATAGGGCCAAGCATGGACCACAACGTACTGCAAGATCAGCTAAAAACATTACTGCTGCTCAAGAAAGTGTTCAAAACAATTCATCAACCTCAATTCGAAGCCGGTCTTTAAAGAACAACTTTGGCCACAATTTTGCACAAGGATTTGCATTTGTTTCCAATTAAGATTCAGTTGACACAAGAGCTTCTTCCACAAGACCATTTAAGCCGCCGTACATATGCCAATAGGATGTTACAGCTCGCCCATGATAACCCCGATTTTCATGAAAAAATCACAATGAGTGATGAGGCTCACATTATTCATCAGTCACCTTTGCATCCATTAAAAGTGGCAGTCTGGTGTGCAATTTGGTCAAGAGGAATCATTGGACCTCACTTCTTTGAAACTGAAAACGGCGTAACGATAACTGTCAATGGGGAGCGATATCGTGATATGATTGAAAACTTTTTAACGTCACAACTGCATGCTTTGGGATTGGTTGACATGTGGAATCAACAAGGCAGGACAGCCAGGATTACAATGGAATTACTGCGAGATCTCATTTCACAACAAGTTATTTCAAGAAATGGTGATGTCGATTGGCCTCCACGGCCACCGGATTTGACTGCTCCGGACTTATTTTTGTGGGGATATCTGAAAAGCAAAGTTTATGCAAACAAACCAGAACCACTTGAGCAACTCAAACAAAATATTCGTAATGAAATTAATGAAATACCGCGTGAAATGTGTGCGAATGTAATGAAAAATGTGCTCAAAAGGGTTCGTATTTGCGAGGCTAACAGAGGCGGACATTTTTCTAATATTGTATTCCATACCAAATTGCCGACATTAAATAAAACATTCATCAATATAAGATCCATTCTCCTTCATTTAATCAAAAATTACAAAGAAACAAAGTTGTATACCTTCGCGACGGACTTTGTTTATCCACTCTTATCATTTAATCGTTCCCTCATAGCACGCTTTAGAACTGGCTGCAGCAGTGCCATGTATGCAGAATCCTTTTCTTGAGGCGATATGCGATATTCCTCTTCGTACCAAGACGGAGTAAAGTTTTTTATACACAAGCAGCTTTCGAAAGTACAATCTGTGGCCTTTTTGTCTCGGAAAGACTAGAATTAGGGCATTGTGTTATTTTTTTTTCTTTGGTGGCGACTGGAATAAACATCCTCATCTATTATACGCCGTCCGTAGAAAACAATTCCAAGCGCTTCGATCTTCTGCGCTGCTCCTCTAATTCGTCATAACAAGTTTCGATAATACTTCAAAAACCTGGTCCTTCCAACGGAGTTTCGGTCGCCCTCTTCTGGGCCGTCCATCAAGTTCGTTGACGAAAACTTTCCGTGCCGGAGCATTTGGGTCCATCCGCACAACATGATCTTGCTAACGCAAACGCTATATATTAACGCGTGTGACTACGTCGATGTCGGTATATAGCTCATTGTTCATGCGACGCCGATACTCTCCGTTAACGATATTTTCCGGAGTATTTTCCTCTCGAAAACTGCGAGTACTGATTCATCCGTTTGCGTCATAACTCAGGATTCTGCGCCATATAACAAGACCGATAGAACCAGCGTCTTGTGTTATATTAATTTCGTTATTTCTATGAATTTATCCGTTAAATATTTGGGGATTAATAATAAATGTGAATATTTGTGAAAATTTTTATTAAATCATCGAAACAAATTTTCAAACCATTTTCAGCTTTTCTTCAGAAAAGCGAGTTTTGGTAGACATGCAATAAAACTATTTTGACTAAACTGACGTAAATATTATGACGGAGTGAAATTGAACATTTTCGTCGTAACTATTTATATTTTCACTGTGATGCTTTCCGATTTCAATGGCTTCCGTTCATTCAAATTGAAACTTATGAAATTTGGCGCTCGTCATAGTTGAGCCTGAAATTTCATTAGCTTTCATAATTTAATTTTTATTGAGGAGGCTAACAACTAATTAAAGGAGTTCCCAAATCAAAGTGCGTCCTATGGATGACATATGAAAAAGATTCTTACATTCAGCGAACTTATGCGCAATTGTGTTTTTAAAGTTATTGGATGAGGCCTACAGCTATTTATTGATAATTTCTAATCAGTTAAATAAGCTTTAGAGAGAAACTTTTACCACACTTGTCGATTATTCAATAGATTCAACTGTTCGTCTCACCATTGAGGAGACATCCACTCAAGAAGATTGGATAACTGATTGCATCGGGGCTAGAACGCACGATCATATGCACCACAGGGTTAGGTTAGGTTAGGTCAGAGTGGCAGTCTGAATAAACAGACTCACTTAGGCAGTGTAGTCCATTATTATACCGCAGAAACCAGAGACAAGGATGTCCCTAGTTTCTCCCGTTGAATTATCCTGAGCGCTTCAAGAAGCTCTTAAGGCAGACAATATAAATGTGTCGTCCAGATTTCCTAGGTCCCTAAAGAAATAAAAGCCCATTGATGATCCCCGCCTGTTTGTCAGGGCGGGGCAATTGCAGAGAAGATGTTCTATGGACTCCTCCTCATCCTTACCCCTACAACTCCTGCAGAAGTCACTAGTCGCAACCTTCAATCTCACTGCATGTTTTCCAATCAGACAGTGTCCCATCATGAAGGATACAACCAGTGAAACGTCGGGTCTTGATAGCGACAGTGTGTGAAAGCTTCAGATCTAAGTGAGGCCACATCCGTCTGGATTGATCACAGCCCCGCACAGCGAAATATGCTCCATCTCGCAATAGGAGCTTGCAAGTGGCCATAGACTCCAACTCGGCTTTAGTCTGTAAGTTTGTCCCTAGTCTTGCCAGCCCGCCTGCTCTGCAGTTCCCTGTAGTATGTCCCTGTGACCCGGCACCCACATAAGGTGAATGTTGAACTACTGAGCCACCTCGTTAAGATATCTGTGGCAATTCAGGGCTGATGTTGAGTTCAGGAAGACAGAATCCAGGGATGTAATGGCAGCTTGACTGTCAGAGAATATGTTAATCCCTACCGTGGTGAAGATGTTATATCTCCGCCATTCTGCCACTTCCTTAATGGCCAAAATTTCGGCCTGATAAACACTACCTTCTTGCTATGCTTAGCTCCAGGTCTTTGGAGTAGACCCCGAAACCTAACTGATCATTTACTTTTGAGCCCTCACTGTAGAGGTCGACATACAGTTTTATACCAGGAGTTCTACATTTCCATGTATCTCTATCTGGCACAAGTATATGGTACTTCTTGTCAGTGGTTCAGCCAGAGTGTAGTCAGTAGTGCCTGTTATGTCAGGCACCATGTTGAGGATCACACTGTGACCATAACCATTGTTCGACCACTGTGACAGCTCTCTTAGTCTAACCGCCGTAGCTGCGGCAGTCTGCATATTAATTATGTCCCGGGGTAGTAAATGCAAAATTACACTTAGTGCATCGGATGGGGTGGTGCGGAGCACATCTGTGAGGTACAGACTAGCCATCCTTTGAACCCTGTCCATAGTCGGGTATACTAACAAACGAGCTACAGTTGGCTGCAGATAAGTTCCCAAATAATGTATGTACGAGTATATTACAAAGTGCCTCACTCTCAGGAATTAGGCTTCAATTTTCAAATACATTAATTACATTTTCTTTACATGTATGGTTCATGTTCTTTTAAATGTGAAATTTTTACAAAATATAAAATTACTAACCGATTTCCCTAAGGAAATATAAAAGTAAGTCTAGGAAATGTACTAGTTGATTCAATTTTGAGATTTATGTATGCGATTGAGAACATATGGAACTAGAACTAGATAGAAAAAACAATCCAGAAAGTAAAAGAAAAACAACAAACTCATTTGCATCCTATGAATCAGATATGTGGGAGAGAATTTCTCACACTCAGCGATCTTACACGAATTAACTCAATTGGAAATCACTCAATGGGATCAACAGTTTAACGACGTTTCCGGACATCATAGTTTGATAAGCATTTTACCGGGCTTGTCGATTACTCGACCGCTCGAAAATGTTCGTCAGACATATCGAAGTGACCGCCACTCAAAAAATAATACTTGGCTGTATGTGTAATTGAACCCTGGATCATGCGAACGATAGTCGCGAATATTGAGCATCACGTCACTGTCGTTTGCGCCCTATCTTACACTAATGTAAAACTAAGCCTAGAAAATATACTATTAAATTCCAATTTGAGATTTAGGTTTGTAACTTTGAACATATTTGAAGAAAAGGTAATTATCCTTTTATGGGTCACAAAAACTAGACATCTAACCAAGAATTATAACACCGAAGAGATCGATGGAGCTGGGATGCTTTGTTTGCAATGAATTGCTAAGGCGTAATCTCAAAAACAAGATGATTTGAACATCGATGCCGGGAAATGTACTTTTTGGTATGGGGGGTGGGGGAAATAAAAGAGTATTATTTCGAATTCAAAACTTATATATTTTTATTAAATGGTCTCAGTGATGGCTTAACTGACAATGTTAGACTGAAGATGATACATGGAAAAAAGGACGAGGTCAAGTTGTTAGCAACCACTAAGACTATGGCTTTTTCTTGAAAAAATTACGTTTTAACTTCCAAATTACTAATCAGAAGAGTTGCCAGCTAGTTAAGTGATATAACTGTTATACACTGCACAAGGAATAAATACTTGACCAAATACATAAAATTCAATAAACTCATTGCTGTGCAACAAGCTTTAGAGACATAAATTTAAATTACAAATTCATTTGCTTAAAAAAATAAAAAAGATATACAAAAATATATGTATAGGGTGATTTTTTAATCGTAGTTTTTTCTTCATTTAATCGAATAAAGCACTCAAATTTCACCCATCGTATATTAAAATTTTGTATTGGAATCGATAAATTGGTCTTTGCCATTTCATTTTTAAAGATAATTTCATGTAAATGTTGTCCGCGACTCCTTCTTAAAATGTCCATTCGGAAGGTCCAATTTTTCGTCACTTTTTCGAGCATTTCGGCCTGTATTCCACGAATAACGCGTGTTATGTTATCCTGTAAGGTTTCATTAGTGTTCGGCTTGTCCACATAGACTAACGACTTGACATAACCCCACAGGAAATAATCAACAGTTAAATCGCAAGATCTTGGGGGCCAACTCACAGGGCCAAATCGAGAGATAAGCTGCTCACCAAATTCATCTCTCAACATATCCATTGTTTCACGAGCAGTGTGGCATGTTGCACTGTCCTGATGAAACCTCATGTCAACCAAGTTCAACTCACCCAATTGGGGCAAAAAAAAAAGAATCGCGTATCATGGCTCGATATCGTTCTCCGTTGACGGTAACGTTTCTTCCACGGTCGTCTTTGAAGAAGAATGGACCGATGATGCCACCAGCTCATAAACCACACCAGACTGTCGTTTTTCGGGATGCATTGAGCTTTTGTAAGCCATTTCATGATTGTCATCAACACCGGTCGCTACGGCTGCAATATTTCCATCGCTACGCACTCTACGCATGCGTGTCGATAGTTTTATGTCCAACAAAGTAAATTTGTTGCGAAATTTGAAGATAACAGCACGAATTGTTGATTCTGCGGGTTGATTATGACGACAATAGAATGGTTGTTTCAAACGATGCACATTTGTCACAGAGCACGAATTTTGATGATAAATTTCAACGATTTGCAATCGTTGCTCATTTGTTAGTCTTTCCATGATGAAATGGCAGAGTATACTGTACACTTTTCACTTTGACAGATGACTTTTGAACGCCAGTGATGCCAACCTGAAAAACTTAAATCTTAAAAAAAATCACCCTGTACATTAATTCACGGGATAATGTGAACTGCGTCAAACAATATTGAATTTTAGTTAGGAGAAAATATCAAAATTTAAATGTTAAATTTAAATTTAAAGCTATCCTAGTAATCCGCGACTTTCAACTACAGGCAATGTTTATGCAGGTGTCTTAAAATATCGACCTTTATAATTATGATTATTCCAAAGACATTTCGGCTTAAAGTCTATTTAAGTATTACTAAAAAATATGCAAAAATTAACTGAGAGCAGCAGGAAACCCAAAACTATTTTGAACCCAAACTATATTAAATACGAAAAGAATCAGTATGAGCGAACCCCTTGGATTTAGTGTGGTTTTGTAGAAGGTCAGCTAAATATCTGCTTTATAATTTCTCAGGTGAATAAATAAATATTCAATAATTGCAAATGCCATGATAATCTCTGTTTATCCTCTAACGTACATCAAAGTTTTAAACACAAGACTTCTTTATCCTAGCTGACAAAAAGAAAAAAAAAATCTTAACATGATAACAACTTTGGAATGTAAATGCATAAATATTATAAACTAATAAAATGTCATCTTATCACAAATCGAAGAAAAATCTTGTGAATCATAGTTTGGTTTCGGGCTAAGAAGATGTAATAAATCAAACTTTTACGTCACAGATAATACAAAAAAAAAAAACAAACAAAATCTGTACATTTTTTAAATTATTCAAAACAAAGCTAAAGTTGTGATTAACCAACCAAAGGATAACAAAAATCTTAATAATTTTTAAAGTTTATTACGTTTAATTTCCATTTTGTAGCTTTCAGTTTCATTACTTATTTGTTTATTACCAATTTTTTTTTGGTATGTCTTAAGGTTAAGTTAAAAATTTACAAAAAAATGAAAAAATTGAAAGGAAAAAAGATAGATAACTGAATTCTTATGAATTAATGTGAAATTTATTGAAAACAAAAAAAAGAAAATTTAAGTTTTTTGTTTGTATAACAAATTGAGACGGGTTAAATTTGCTTCCCTCCTTTTTTCACTCTCTCTCTCTCTCTCTCAAAATCCTTTTAACAAAAAATCGAATATATATACATATACAAGTATATGTATGTATATATATACAATATGCACACACACATACACGTCCTCCAACAACATTACCCTCTCCTTATACTACTACTACTACTACAACTGTTATGTGTAAACAAAAATATTACTTCAAAATTCAAGTACCATTCCATATTATATAGTTTTTAATGCAACCTAAAGATTTTTTTCCAACACAACTCCCTCTTCTACCAAAGAAAAATATGGTTTAATACCCCGTTTTTCTACACAGTTTTTAGCTAGTATGAAAGAAAAAAAAAACCATTGCGAAAAATATGTTTTTTATGTATTTTATGATGTCTGCAGTTTATGAAACAAAGAAAAAAAAAAACACATAACTGAAATGAAAGGAAGAATCGAGTGTATAAAACATTTGAAGTGGTGCGAAGCGCGCGCGCACTTCAAGCTGAAACGGAAAGCGTTGGAAGTAAAGAAAATACGAACTTCGTTCGAATGAATTGTGTCCAAAAAATGGAAACCCCTGAGCTTTACGACATATTCTTGTTTTTTTGCCTTGCATTGGTTTTTAAAATGAAAGAAGGAACAGTGTTTGTGTTCACCACGTTGTTTTTTTTTCGCATCATAATACATCGTTGGACATCGCACACAGAGAGCGGCAAAAGTATAGTTGAATGCAACATTTAACGCATTCTAATACCACACAGTGCATTTTAAGTTTGGGTTCACATTCTAATGCTTACAAAATCTCGGAATTTTAGTTCTAGAAGCATTTAAATTCATGCCAAGCGATACAAAATTACTCGTATATAGAGTTTATCCGGCTATTTGCTTTTCTAGTAAATGTTGGCATCAAAACTGTCCTTACAAATATGACTCCTGATTTTGATTCTTTTGCCTGAAGACCCTCGACTTTCATTTGAAATTATCCTTACGTTACCTTAAAAGTAAAATAAAGTTTCGAATACAGCTTCCTATAAATATCACTCCCAAATTTTTATCCCCCTACTCTGGTTTGTATTTTCGAACCGGTCAAAACTATGATCAAGTAGAAACTAGAGAAACATCTATCAGTTTTAACACTGCTTCTTTGCAAATGAGTCAGTCTTGCTACCTCGACTGTCAACAAAATCAAAAAAGTCGTATGAAAACCATTTGAAAACAGGCGAAACTTTTGCGGGGTTGGCATATTTTAACAATGATCTAAGATTCGTTTCATCAGACAGCCAATAGCGACCATTGATTAAGCAATTAATGGATGGCAGGACTGCTCGTCAAGGATAGTAATATATTTTGCGTAATAATTGGTCTCTCAACAACTACTAAGATTTCATCGACCACTTGCGCAAGTACGCTTTTTGTGGTGCGAAATAGTTAGGCCGGCATAAATTAGTTCCTAACTCAGCTAGATTCTTGTTCATAGCTTTGTCATTTTATCGTTTTTAATTTAATTTTCTTTTTATCAGACAGCCAATAGCGAATATTGATTAAGCTATTGATGGACGGCAAGACTTCTCATCAAGGATCAAAAACTACTAAGATTTTATCAACCACTTGCTTAAGTTAACTTTTTGCGGTGCAAAAAAGCTAGACCGGCATAAATTAAACCGACACAGCCAGATTCCTGTTCATAGTTTTGTCATTTTATCGTTATTAATCTAATTTTCATTTTATCAGGCAGCCAAGACGGCAAGACTTCTCGTCAAGGATAATAACATATTTTGCGTAATAATTTTTCTCTCAAAAATTACTAATATTTTACCGCCCTTTTGCGCAAGTACACTTTTTGCGGTGCAAAATAGCTAGGCTAGCATAAATTAGTTCCTGACATAGCTGGCTTTATCATCTTATCGATTGCATCACAAGCAAAAGTCGTCTAATTACTAGGCCATTGTGAAAATTCAAGCAATGTATATTTAGTTCACCGAAGCAAATAACTTGATTTTGTCCTTGTTTGCTGCCTAAACCACTTTTAAATCCTTCTCAATGTGTGAGAAGACTGCATTATCATCTCACAGTTTTTGAACATAACCTTTATGTAGCTGGTTATGTAGCAACCGTTATGTTTATTGCAGCTTTTCCCATTAGCATCTCCGAAAATGTATTGAGAAGATCAAGCTGTTACCCTGTCTATAACGTCGTTTTACTTTTTATTCGTTCATTTGTTATTTTCCACGATTTTTCATGGCGTGACTTTTTGGCCAATTGTCGATAGACCAAGCTAAAACTATGCCCAAGAGGTCTAATCAGTTTGGATGGAACACAAAACACTGGAAACAATCTAATATTTGACAGTTTATGCTAAGACAGGTCAACCAGTTGTTGGAAAACTACAGGACGGGAAGCTACTCGCAGCCAAATTCATTGAATTCGGAATATCTTGGAGTACTTTATTCTTTACCAAATGGCACACAATTTGAAATCTATTAGATTGGCTAATGGGCGAACAAAGCAGCAATCGTGTTCCTCCATTTTTGTATTAACCGCTTTGACATTTATACGTCTGTGATAACGGGCAATAAGTAGGCTCACACATTCTCCCTCGCCAAACTTTCTGGACGAGTTGAATGAGTTGCATTATAATTGGATGTCCAACCACGCTAAAATTCATTCGCCCATTTGTGCACGGTCACAAACGCTGATTAAAATGTATTATACATTTTATGCAGCTTTTTCGGACTAATTGCTATTGTTAAATCTATCACATTTAGATGTTTGTTTATTCAATGCGCGAAACTCAATTTTTAATTGAAAGGTTTGAGTAATGTGAAAAGACTAAGACTACTGGTCGATGTGAAAACTTCTCACCAAATTTTCTATATCAAAAATTTTCTCAAAAGCTGTTGCTTGTAAAATTCGCACAAACTGAATACACAAAATTATCTTTTTTAGTGACTTTTTTGTAAAACCTGATACTTCTTAGGTATGGCGAAACGATGAAATATATATATAGTCACCCAAACAACTTGAATTTCCAAGATTTTAAATTTGTAACACACACATTTTGAAATATATAACTTTAAAGACATTTTTGAACTAAAACCATCGTTGATACAAAAACAGTAATCTCAGATGGCAAGTTTTACAATTATATAGGTATGAAAATTAAGCCAATAGCAAGTTGAGTGCAGAAAATAGTATTGTATTGTAATTTTAAATCCCGGTATTGTACAAAAGATCTGTAGTTAAAAGTTAATTGTACAAGCCAAAAAACGCCGTCACGCTGAAGCTATCAATTACATTACAAAATCCTGATTGACACTACGTTCAAGGCAGTTTTCTTGAAGCTGTTGGCTAACAATATGAACAAAATTAAAATCAAAAATATAATTTTTATATACTTACTTAGCTCTAAAATGTAGGCTTGGATAAACAAAAATCTGCTCGTTGAAAAATTAATTAAGCTGTGGCCACATCTGGTACACCCAGAGCGAATATATTGAGATCGTTTGTTTTTCAAAGCCAAAGACCTTATTGGGAAAATTTGCAATTTATGTTTTTTGTGTTTTCTATTTTCTTAATGAAAAATTCCTTTCGAAAACGAAAAATGTTTAATTTTTATTATTTTATATTATTTTAATATAAACCGATTGTTTGAGAATATACTCAAATCGGTTTATACTTTGAAAGTATACTCTGAAAGACATACTACCTATATACAAATAATTGTTGTTATATTTGTTGGTGCTTTGGAATATGTAGTATATCTAAGAAGTATGTCTAAAAAGTGGAGTGTCTAATCAAAAAAATTAAACAATTTTTAGCCAAAATAATTCACTTCACATAATGGCAAACAATTCAAAAAAAATTCGCCTAAATATAAACCTTGCTAAAATACAAATATAACCTCCCAGCAAAAAAAAAAATACTCCAAAGGGAGAACATTTTCATTATATAATTTTCAAATATTTCAAATATAACTTCCCAGCAAAAAAAAGTACTGCAAAGGGAGGACATTTTCATTAGCGACAATGTAGCATCATGTGCCGATTCTTAATTTCCGGCAGAAGTACTTTCAAATTGCTTCCAATAATGTAAATATATACTACTTCAAAGTAGTAATATTAAAGCTACTATTGGAAAAATAATTCTTTGAAGTAATAAAGTGTTTTGTTTTCAATGGGAAATTGCCTTCCCTTGGAAAAAATACTAGCCGCATATTAATTTTGCATCATGAATTTTCAATACAACGGAATTAGGTTATAAAAACGAGATATTGGCGTCTAACTTACAAATATGCAAACTCTCTCAAATTTATATAATTTTATGCATTATATTAATGGGTCGATATACAATCGCATTATCCTTTGTCAGTTTCAAAAATAAAGTTAAATAAAACACACATAAATCTGAATGAATGAAATTTTTGTGCGAAATACAATGCCATTTAAATGACCATTGTAGCAGTGGATCCCTTTGAGGTTCCTCCAGCGTCATTTGCGAAAAAATACGGCAGAATAACACTTCCAGACCATAATGTACACTAAATAGCCACATTTTCCAGATGCAATTACTTTTCCGCAATTACTTCTGGGTTCTCTGAGCAGTGAGAAATGATCTTCATCGCTGAAGAAAATTTTGTTCGAATGAACAAATCTCTTCAAATTTGTTTTGTAATCTTGCCAATTCCTTTATCAGTAGGTCGATAATAATGACCATAATCACCAAATAATACACAAAAAGTGCCCACGTTTGGATGACTACTTTTGTAATAAGTTTGAACTATTTTTACGCGTTCTTCGGTTATTAAACGATCCACATTCGTAAATGGCAAACCGATGGCATGGAATGACATTTCAGATGGCATGTATTTAACAGCTGACAGCCTTGCCAGATCGGCGGTTTTGAAACCACTAAATGGATAACCCTATATTACATTCAACCTATTTTTACGCTATAATTTTATACACTGTATAATTCCACAAATATAAAAATTAAATAATTTTGGCAAATGTACCCGCACATAACAGCTCTACATAAGTAGTACTGAATGGTTGTCAAATTGCACAACAACAGGATGAGCAGTTGTAGTGATTATTGTGATGTTTGGTATGCATTGTTTTTACTGAGTCTATATAAGTCTCAAACATAACGTACTGTGGCCAAAAAAATTATCCTATTGCTAACCCTATTTCTATTCATGCAAATTACAAAATAATGCCTAATTTGAAACGATAACTATTTCTATTCTTGATGCTAATTTTGTTCAAATATTGAAAATTGGCAATATCTTAAGAGTAGCCTTTGACTTAGAAAAATGGCGAACGTCATTAAAATCCAGCCCAAGTGAATTAAATGTACTTAGAATAGTGGCAGCTGCATAGTGCAATGAGCATTTATTTTATTCGTGAATCATAAGAAATATAAAAACTCAATATTTTCTATAAGTTTAATATTACGCCTGGATTTTTGTTGTCAACTGTATGCATTAAGCACTTAGAGGCAAACACGCACACACCCATACGCACTTAAAAGCACGTACACGTACTAATACTCCCTCTCTCCTGTACGCTAACGTAGTGGTTTACACACCGGCAACGAAGGCGATGACGAGGAACTACGACTACAGCGACATCAGCATATACGAGAGTTGAGTTAAAACGGAAAAGGATGTGAAATGCTTAAAAAAAGGAATACTATAAAATAAAATCCACAACACAGCCAGGCAATTCATGTTTTGTCGTCGTTGCTGACGATGATGATGATGAGAACGAGCATGATGGTGACGGTGACGGTGACAGCCTCGGCAACGGTGACGGCGGCATCAACTAAAGCAAAGAGTATTGTTAAACACACAAATACTACATGAACATTTTTGTTTTTTTGTTATTTCATTATACTCTATATTTCATTACTATTGTTGGTTATACAACAACCATAAGGATAACAACATTAATGGAACAAGGAACAACATTTGCTACAATGACAAGAACGAACAACACATTGTCGTTGTTATATCAAAACAGCAAGAACAACAACCAGCTTAAAACCCCAAATGAAAACAACAGCCAACAAAAGCAATAAAAAACAAAGTTTTGTTTGAAAAATTATAGTTTATAATTATAATGTGTGTGTACATTTATTATGTTTGTACAAGCACACGTGCTGGTGTGAGTGCACGCACTAGAATAGTAACACGCGCTAGTGTGGAGGCTCCCTCCAAACATACATAGTTTCACCGACACATTCATACATTTATACTCAAAGTCATTAGTTTGTTTATCTGAATAATCAGATAAAAATAAAGTTTTGTGTTGTTCCTCCCGCTCTCTCTCTCTCTACCATCATCTCCCCTCGTTATCCTCGGTACCCATATTAAAGTTGCCTAAAACTTTTGTTAAAGATTTGAGCAAACAGTTTGTATTCAGGAGTGAACAATAGGAAAAACACCAAGGAAATGTGTGACAAATCAAGCTCTACCCACACATACGCCTATCATTGCCTCCCCCAATACTGGTATCCTTATTTAATGTAGCTTTTTCTCCCACCCGTTTGTAGATCTTAACAAACTACTAACTATATACTAACCATATATGAATACTAAAGTGTCATAAAAATTGAATTTAGGTTAATTCACAATATGTGTACTCGCTATAAGTGAGTGTAGGGTAGATTGTTATTGAATTTATTTACTGACTTCGCTTCCCTTCTCCTCACTCTTCCTCACCGACCAACATGTTTTTGAACTCGTCGTGGTCGTCGTCAACTTCGTCATTTATGCTTTATAATGACATGTACGAGTTATGGCAAATAATTAAATTTGATTGACTCCTTAAGGACTTGGTTTTATGAATAGCTTAGACATGTGTGGGCATAATTACGACACAGCCACCACACATACACGCAAACGAACATATGCAGGCTACATTTAGGGTCAAAAACTACGACAGTCTGCTTGTATGTCTGGACGTCTGCCACATTGAGGTTTTATTTACAAGTTAACGGCCACACAAAATGACATTAGAAACTTAAAGGATATTTGCCCAAAAAATTGAAAGATGAAATTAAATCCAGCTGTGAACTTTTCATTATTATGTGCTCGATTTTGTTGATTCAGTGTATGTGTGTGATCGGCCGTCAATGTCTTTAACTGAAATTAACATCGATTAAATACAGGAAATGGTGACTTAAAATTGTCATTTAAATTTGAGTGGCAGCGGCTTAACCTTCCTGGTCTCATGAATCAATTCGTATCATTTTACATGATTGTTTAGGTATGAACCCTTTTGCCGCTCGACTAATCCCAATTGCGTAAATTTCACTGAGGACTTGCTGGAACGAGCCAATCCCGTCTTTACATTTATAAAAAGCATTATAACTGGCGGTGAGAGATGAGATTGCGAAATTCACATGCAGCCAATAAACTTTAGAACAGCGGCTTCCAACAGATTCAAACCCGAAGAGACCGCATCAAAATCAATCAAAATTAATTAATTAAAAAAAATTGGTTAGGCGATAAATAAACAATATTAGCCGGGCATTGTGAGGCGCTTGAGAGAGGAAACTCGTTGCAAAAAAGCCTGAATTGAGGAAAGAAAACTCAAGGAATTTGTACGACTAGATCATAAGACTTTCATTGTAAAAAAAATTATGACCAAAAACTCAAAAAACGCCATCGAAAAGCCACCGTATTCGACTCATATCGTTCCAAATTCACCTTTTCTTTTTTGTTTCAGTTGGCTTTTTCTTTGTTTCGATGATTGGGTTATTTAATGGCACAAGTGTAGTTTAGGCTTATCCATTTTTCGGTTTCAAAAGTAAAGTCGAATAAAACACACATGAAGCTTTGATTTCGATGAAACTTTTATTTCATTATGACATTTAAATGACTGCCTCTGGATTAGTTGCGGCAGTGGATCATTTTGAGGTAATTTTAGAAAAAATTCGGTCCAATGACACCTCCAGACCATAATGCGCACCAAACTGGCATTTTCCCCAGATGCAATGGCTTTTCCATAATCACTTCTGGGTTCTTCGAAACCCATATGCGACCATTTTGCTTGTTGACGTAACTACCGAGTGTGAAATGAGCTTCATCGCTGAAGGACATTTTGTTCGATTGAAAGCTCACACATTTGAATCACCATTTTTGTAGTAAGTTCTAACTATTTTTACGAGTTCTTCGTATATTCATAAATGATAAACCTTTCACTAAATAAAAAACACTTCAGATAACAGATATTTAACAGCTGACAGCCTTGGCTTGGCTTTGAAACCATAACGGTGACCAAATTGTTGCACATTTACAAATTCACTAAGATCGTTTACTTTTGATGGAAACGCTGTTGATCGGATGAAGAATACGCTTTTTTGTAATTCCTATGAATTCGTGAATCGATTGAGATTTAAATATGTATCTTACATCGCAACAACTTTTGTATGAATTAAAATTTTAAAGTTTAAAGTTATATAACGCCATACAAATTGATATATATAAAATTTCACAATACATGCATTTTCTTAAAAAAAAGATTTTTTTTTCTGGATTTTTTCACTTTGCGTTTTTTTGGCAAAAGTTTTGCCTTTTTTCATTATCAAGTTCTGGCAACACTGCAGCTCACTCAGTTGCCACATCGCCCCCAAGACACTGTGGAACCCAATCCCTGTTGCTGGGACAGTTGCCACATCGTCCCCAACACTGTGGAACGCAATCCCTGTTGCTGGGCCAGTCTAAACTTATCGTGCCCGTCTAATTTTGTCGAAATACTAACACTAGCTACACGCATATTTTACACTCTCTCCCTCCTTACTTTCAATGATACCTTCTAACATCGTCGACCCTACTTCCGGTGAAGGACAAACAAATCGTTCTGCATATAGTTTCTATTAAAATTCTCTGTTCACAGAGTTTTTTAATTTAAGGATACTACAAATGAAGCGCAATGAAGGAAATAATGCATGACAAATGCCAGTGCGTACAATGAATGCATAAATAAGCACAACTAAACACAATACTTGGAGAATTTACACATACATTTTTAAATAAGACACAATGGCAAATTATTTATGCACCTATGAATATTTTACTAGGTGTACTAAATATGTGTACATGAATTCAAATACGGCAGGCTGATAAAATGTTGTGCTTTTAATGCAAACCTCCATTTCCGCAAATTATAAGATAGCATACAAAGTTCTTGAAATAATAGCCTACATTTTCAAAACTTATTAATATTGTGAATCTGTAGAGAATTTCAAAATAAAAAAAAAACGACTTTTCGTTTCGGTGTTTCGGCCACCTGAAAGACAACAGACAACAAAACTAAGTGATTATTAAAAGCCTTACTAATATCGACAAGGATATTAGGAAAGTTTAAAATGAAATCTCCCTAAGTTTGAAATGCAAAATACTCGTATATAAATATTGCTTTCACTTTAAGGTGTAATTTAAACTTTCCCAGCTTTGAAGGCTTGACTTCAATCGAACCTTTATCCTTTGCAGATTTTTTTTCCTAACAATGAATTTTTAATAAAAAAAAACGATTTCTCACTAAGCTGAAATCAGATCTTTTTGGGACTTAAAACGATTGTTGCCTTAATAAAAAAAAGAATATCTTACGGGCAAAATATCCTTTCAATTTCTCTGCTTTGCAGAATTAAATTCGTCCTTAAGATTTTAATTAGTTGATATCCACAAAATTGAAATGCTTCAAGAGCTTTTCAATAAATCCCCTTAAATACCTAAAAAAAACCCTCATTTGGGTAAGGTAGATCCTTTACGAATCATAAAAGTCCTTGTGGAAATCCACGTCAATACAAGGTGATTACAATGAAACTATTATTAATTGATGTAGGATTTTGTTCGTTTGGAAATTGAAAATCTGAGCATTTGCTTTGAACATGTGTCATTTGGCTGCACAGTCGTGCCAGTGAATTAGCAATTCGATGTTTTTTTCTTTCGTCTTCAGTTGTTCCTTCACTGCTCGATGATTTCACGTTTCATTAGCAGTCAAGTCAGTCGGCATTCATTCAAGCAGCAGATGGCAGTAACAACGGGCAGCAGTTGTGTTGTTCTTAATTAGCAAATGCTAATACACATCACGAACTATTAAGGGGCTCTTAGCGATTAGTGAGTGAAGTAGAAAACAAAGAATGTGCGGGAACAGAACAGCACTTTAACAATTAATAAAATGCTATGTCATCGAGTGATT
The DNA here is from genome assembly GCA_019455685.1 of Philornis downsi. Taxonomy (NCBI): domain Eukaryota; kingdom Metazoa; phylum Arthropoda; class Insecta; order Diptera; family Muscidae; genus Philornis; species Philornis downsi. The sequence continues at coordinate 509,956 of JAHXMU010000029.1, read as the reverse complement.
TTTTTCTAATATAAGAAAGTTTCTTAGGTTACAAGTGCAAAATTCAAATTCAAATTAAATTCACTTTCTGATTATTATCAAATGAGCCTTGAACTAAATGTCTCTGAAAGACGCTTAGATTCAGCGATAGCGAATGAGAGAGAGAGAGAGGAAGAATGAGGGAGAGAGAATATGTAACATTTATACACAAAAACAGTTCAACACTTAGTGGCAAACCTTGCGCTTTTGTGTGACGTTTGAACTTCTTGTGTCATCTGCATACAATCCCACTTTCCTTTTACGCCAAGGTAATTTGCTTTGCCTCACGGTGGTTTAGCGCAGTCCTTTTACTCTTACTCTTCGGCTGCTGCTACTGCTGCTGCTTCTTATATTGTGCTACTTTCAGGCAGGTTTTCAGTGAATACCCCATCGCTATAAGGAGCAGGGGGAGCTGCCACCCCCTTGGGGTGGTTGAGGTGTTTACTAAACAAATGTAGGTCGATGAGAGATGTTTTAATTGGTTTTGAAAGTCACGTACATGAAGAAGTTGCCACTGCTGTTGTTTTGTTGTGGTTTGCTGCACCACTCACTAGAGCCCTCCTCCACCTCCTTTGCATCCTTTTGCTTATAACGCAGTGGGACAAGTGATGATTACAGTCTAGAGTGCTTCAAATGTCAATAAAAGCCATTGGTTTTTTTTTCACTGTCTAATTTTTCAATAAAATTTTTATGAGGCAAATATGCTCTAGAATATGAATGAATATAGTTTGGGGTTTTGGGTTTCAACAGCGAAACTGTCATTGTTATTAGTTATTAGAATGACATCTTCAATTAAATTAACGATGGCGGTTTGTTGCCATGTTCAATCTCGAATTCAATATCAATAAAACGCTCGCACTCTTGATGTGGTTGAAGTGGTTGCCATATGAGAGGTGGGCAAAAATGGGAAATTTTTGTGGTTGTAAATTTGGTATGCATAAATTCGAAATTGAAACTATCAAAACCATTGATGTTTCAGTTTCAGTTTGTTGCTGCATTTGGCAACAAACCGAAGTTTTAGATTTGGAGGATGTATAATTTTAGTTACAAACCGAAAGTACTTGTAAAATTAAAGTTCGATACTGACAGGACTAGAAGTAGCCTTCGGTAATCAGAGAAATTACCGCAGATTGGCAATCCGAAATCACCAGACAGTATTCCAAGCCGGTTCTCGTTTAGGCTTCCTTGCTCTATGAACTGATTGGTTACTTCGGGGTGAGGCAAATAATAATTCTACAGCGATATTTATACGAAAGCGGTCCCAAAACTAGCCGATCTAACAAAAAAGACGCAAAAAAGTTGGGAAACATTTTCTTTATTTTTCAACATAATCTCCTTTTAGCTTGATTCACTTTTTCCAGCGATATTCAATCGCTTCTATACCCTGCTTATAGTAAAAATGGTCAAACTCCTTAAAATAGCCTTTAATCGCAGAATCCACCACCTTTTCATTATTGGAAAATCTTTACCACCGAGCTATTTTTTCAAATTTGCAAATATAAAATAGTCCTAGGGAGCTAAATCTGGATAATAAGGTGCGTGATGAAGCACTTCGAACTTTAATTTATTAATTTTAGCCATCGCAATAGTGGATGTGTGAACTAGAGCATTGTCTTGATGAAACAACACTTTCTTTTCCGCCAAATACGATCTTTTTTCCATAATTTCATTTCATAATTTCATGACGTATTTTTACTCTATTGAAAGCAAGCGCGGCACCCATTTTGCGCACATCTTTTTCATTTTCAAATCTTCGGTCAATTTACGACTTATAGCACTTTTTGAAATGCCTATTATTTCAGCTAACTCATGCACCTTCAGCCCGCAATCATTCAATATCATTTTGTGGATTTTTTTAACTGTGTCTGGTGTGGGCACCTTAATTGGTCGACCATTACGGTGTTCGTCTTGGTAGCTCGTACGATCTCATTTAAACTCTGCTATCCAATATTTTACAGTCGTAAACGAAGCAGCACATTAGCCTCCAGAGTATAATTTAGCTCGGCTTTAATATGGGTTGGACTGAGACTTTTCAAATGGAAATATTGAATTACATAACGATGAACAAATTTTTTTATATTTACAAATTCATTGAGATCGTTTACTTTTGATGGCTCAAACAAAATACTAAACAACATGGCGCCTTGAAACTTAAAACATGTTTTATAAGGTTGTCACTTTTCACCAAAATAATTTTTGTCAATCTACTGGCAGCATCTAGACGTCAGATCGGCTAGTTTTGGAAGCGCCCTCAAACCGCCTCCTCAGGAAACGCTTTTGATTTTCTTTAAGAAAAATATCAACATTTTCTCACCAATTTTATGAACACTTTCTTGGGCTTAAATGTTGGCTCATGATCGATAATGTTTTATTTTAGAAGGAGTAGTCTTTGACTAGGAACTTATCAATAGTTAAAACAAGTAGTGTCTTTACCCTGAAAACGTAATTTCTTATTCCTAATTACAGTTACTTATTTATAAAGAAACGCATAAAAACTTTTTCTTTAGGATATTTATGGAAATTTCGTTTTCAAGAGAGTACTAGCAGAAGTTTCTATGCTTCTGGAAAATTAATATCATTTGCTACATATCAAGTTATTGTTTAGCCTTATATGAAATTTCCCTACACTACCACCTAGCACTGTAACTCATTAGGCCCCCAATGCTTCCAAAAAGGAAGTATTTTTATCATTCTAATCCTGTGCATATAGATTTTATATAAAGAAGTTTTTTTTAATCCATGTTCTGGTGTATTTATTTGTCATTGGCAACGAGTGTGTGTGCCAGTGTTCTTATTTTTGCTGTGTATTCACATATATGTACGTATGTGAATGTGTGTGGCAGCGTGTGTTAGCGGTAATGTTGGTGGCAGTGTTTAACACATCAAAACGAAAGTCGAAAAATAAACAACACAAAAGTTTTGCTTGGCTTTCACTTGATAAACAACTTTAATAACAATAATAACAATAGTTATGACATTTTGAACCCAACACTCTCGGACCAAAACTTTGTAACCCCTGTTTGAGGGAAAACTTAAACCCCACAAGTTCAAATCCACCACCAAAAACCTTCAAATCTATCCGGCTGTCCGCCCGTTCACCCGTCCGTCCATCCTATGTGAGTTAACTTAATATATCTGTGGTTGAATTTAATGTGGGCGATAAGTCCTTCTTGCCGGATTACAACGACCCGGCCGACGCTATAAACTTCACGGGACTTTTCAATTTTCGCTGGCGTTTGATAAAGATAACGTGAAGTAAAGTGACTGGCCTGACTTGCTTTATCACAATTTGGGTAGCCATATACTTATGTATGTATGTGTTAGCACTTTCACTTTGTTGTTATCCTTATGATAATACTTAAAACTTTCTTTTAGTCGTCGCATCACGAATAAGGATCCCAAAAGCCAAAGTCAAGGGAGACAGATGGTTTCTAAGCACATCTTTGTCTGCGCATATGTGTGTGTCTGTGTGCGTGTGTGTGTGTGTGTCTTTGGACAATATGCATTTTAACTTCTCTGTGGCTCGACAAATCAATTATGCGATAAACTATTCGCTATTAGTTCCGGCACAATGAGCGGTAACGTTTTTTCTTTTTTGTGTTTCTCTGCCTCCTTCCTTTGCATTGAAACAAAGGGCGCTAAACTTGTGAATGTGAATGTCTGCAAAAGGATATTGGTCATTGGGTCTGACTGGCTATTTCTATACTTGTGCTCTTTGTCATTAGTCTAATTACAATAGACAGGACATAACTTTTATAACAACAGCAACTGGCCTTTGTTTCCCTTTCGATTGTCCGGCCACCCAAACAAACAATTGTGGATATTGATTGAAATGATTATTACGCATGTAGGCCATAAATCATATCTGATTTTATACCATTCGACTGAAAAGTTTCTGTTTCACAAGTAGTTACGGTGGAACAATAGATTTTCGGAATAGTTAACTTTGTTTTGTTTAAAAACCACTTGCCTTTGTGCAACTATCTGGCGCAGGCGAATGTACAAATTTTCTCTTTAAGTTTAATATTATGCTAAAGCGAGCACGAAATCTTTCTGGAAAGTTAAAAATTTGATAAGAAATATAAAATTAAATTTAGATTCTACCATAAATTACTAAAGAATCTTTTGAATTCTAGAAATAAATAAGGAGGAAGTAATACCTATAGAATAGGAAAAAATAGAAACTATTTTGAATTCTATCGAAAAACATGCAAAGTATTTGGAGATTTCCAGGAATTTTAACTAAGAGAAGCATTATCGGTCTCATAAGAAAATAGATACCCAACATAAATTCGAGTTTTAAATTAGTTTTTTTGATATATTCTGTTTTCTTCTTGGCAGAAAATCATGTTACTTTTCGGACAGAAACCAATTTGCTTTGTCACAGGAAAACTAATATTAATAACAATATTTCAAAATGAAAATTTTGCTATAAGAAAACTGAAAACATGTTGGCCAGAAAACTAAGATCAACAAACACATGAAATGAAAAAGCTTTTCCATTGGAAATTCATACTTTTCCATATGATGCATTTCGAATTTCACCTTAATATTGTATACTTTCCAAACAAAATTGTATCCTTCCAAAAGAAAAATTAGAAAATCTGAGTCAATATCCGCAGAATTTGCAATAACGTTTCAACAGGAAGTATGAAAAATACTTCACATTATAAGAAAGGATATTGATTACACTCCTTTGAAAATGACAACACCGAATTTTTTCATATATTTCACACTAAACAATTAATTTTATGAGATATAAACTAATTTCATAAACAGCTGGTATTTATGAATACACGGAAGGAACCTCGAATAATTCCTACCATTTTCTAGGCTCTGTGCAACTGCTTGATTTGATGAGTTGTCAAACAATATTGAATACACTTGTAAATTTTTGTGTGAGTCAGAAAAGAAAAATTACAAGTTTAACGTACAGATAATACAATGTTAAAGTAAAGTTGAATAATACACACATAAAGCTAGGATTTCGATCCAACTTTTATTTTATTATAATGCTTGGACTTTGCCAAATTGCACCAGTGGATCCTTTCGAGGTAGTTTTCGACCACTTTTTCGCACATTTCGGGCGGTATGTTTGGGGATTATTACGTGAAATTACGCTTTCTGGAAACTAATCATGCAATAAAGTCAAATTCAGTCGTGTTATGTGGCTCGTGACACCGTCTTTTTCAAAATATATGTCGTTCAGTTCATAATCTTCAATTACAGGTCAAAGGTCAAGTCGGTTATCATACGGCTCTGAATTGAAATTCGGATTATCCGCCACACTTTCACTAACAGAAGCGATATTTTCGACAGTGCGTAAATTGCGATGATGCACAGGCTTGACCAGATCTGTAACGCTTCCAGTCTTTTCAAACCTTCTTTATAATCTTACCAATTGCTTGCACAGCAAGTCGATTATGACGACTATAATCAGCCTGCACGAAAAGTGCTCTTGTTTGAATCACCACTTTTGTAGTAAGTTTTAACTATTTTTATGCGTTCTTTGGTTGTTTAACCATCCATATTAGTAAATGGCAAACGTTTCACTAAATAAATAACACTTCAGATATTTAGCAGTTACCAGTCTTGCCAGACTGGCGGCTTTGAATCCACTAAATGGGTAACTCTGTATATTTTATTAATTTAATTATCCTTTGCCCTTCTTTTGAGAACGATCCCTTTATTAATATTCATATTATTGCCGATGACGGCAAGTTGTTTTCTGTCTGGGATATTTTTATTGAGATGACTTATAAATTAGTACAATTAGTCTTCTATAGGTGGTGCACATGTATATATGAATACAAATCAATGTATTACACAAAGTAAAGAATTTTCAGATAAAAATTATACTTTCAAAAAACGTTTCACTGAATAAATAACACGTCAGGTATTTAGCAGTTGCCAGTCTTGCCAGACTGGCGGCTTTGAATCCACTAAATGCATAACTCTGTATATTACTAATTTAATTATCATTTTCCTTTCTTTCGAGAACGATGTCTTTATTCATATTCATATTATTGCCGGCAACGGCAAGTTGTATTCTGTCTGAGATATATTTATTGAGATGACTTATAGGTTAGTACAATTAGTCTTCTATAGGTGGTGCACATGTATACATGCGTATATAAATCAATGTATTACGCAAAGTAAAGAATTTTCAGATAAAAATGATACTTTTAGTTTTCTAAAATGGCAGCAAATCTCGACAATGTTATGTATACAAGTTTGTTAGTAAAGTCTGTATATTTTCTCGTGAAAAAATTAGTACTGTTAAAAAAGAGTTCTGCAATTTAATGTTAATTTCATTAACGCTCTCTTCTTTGCTGTTGAACATTGTTCCTGTCAACTTTTTTTGCCATCTGGGAAATAAAATGATGGACGAATTTTTACAAGGCCTGACAGCGCAATAAATTGGTTATTTTTTTCTAGGCTTTATAAACTGTCGCATTATCGTTATGTAAACGGTACACACGACTAACGCTTAATTTGATCGCGGGTTCAACCTCTAAGGCAGCCACCTCCTATTATTTGAGAGACGATCACCTCGATGTGTCTGATGAACACTTTGAGTAGTCGAATAATCGACAAGTCTGGTAAATGATTCTCAAACTGTGACATTCGGAATCGTCGTTAAAGTGTAATCCCCGTTTTAATGATTCTAAAAATAGAATGCATGTAAGCTCACCGAATGTGAGAAGATCTCCCACATCTAATCAATGCAATGCAAGGAAATTTGTTTTAATTGTCAATTCTCAATAGTTTATCAAGGATTTGCAGCTACAGCTACAACTCCCCCTGGTGAATTAAATTGTTAACAATTCTTTCGTTAATGATTTTGGTACTTAACTTTGACGATTAGATTTGTATCTTCTGAGCACCATACCAGGTGGATTGGTTTTTGTTTTCGGGTTTTTATTTTGAAAGTACTGGATCCTTCTTTTTTGATTATGTCCAGAAAATAATGAGCAAAACAGGCAGGCGTCTCTTTTTGAATTGCAATTAAAATTCGTCGCCAAGTAAATTTGTTCATTTTTGCGATACAATTAGAAAGCTGAAATTCAACTCAACAACACTCATTTCCTTGGTCAATTTTGCGTCTTTGTCAATTTTGAACTTGAACCACCCAACATTTGCATAGTCAGACGTAAATTTTGGCCGGAATTCAAGAAACTCATCTTAAGAGATAAATTATCGATCTGGAACCTTCGGTCCAGTCACAAGGAATGATGCTTGGCATTCAATTAATATTTTGACAGGCTTGAATATGCAACCAAATTTGTAAAATTTTACAGATCGATGTAGGGTGATTGTTTTTAGGATTCAATTCTGCTGACTGAAATTACTATAATGGTTAGTAACCCTCTTTCGCCTTATCCTGACACACACAGACACAATTTCAAATGCACATTTACATTTCCGGTCAAAAGAAAAAAAAACAAACAAAACTAAAACATTACAATAAAATAAATTCATAATTTTTATCAACAAACCGGAGAAATTGTACATATATATACATTTGTATATATGTGTGTACGTATATAATATAAGTATATTTATGTGTGACAGTGTGTAGGCGTTGTTGGGTGGATGGTTTATGCGGGATCTGTGGTAAAATAGCTTCAATTTTTTTCTTCTTTTTTGTTTTGCGTCAGTATAGTTGACGTTATTGCTGCCATAGTTGTTGTCAATGAAATAGAGATCTCCACAAACTAGATAACAACAATATAGCCACAATATAAATAATGGTTAAAGCTTTGGAAAACTTTATCTGCTCTATATGTTTTTGTGTATTGTATTGTGTTTCTACTTCATAATTTCTTCCCGCAAGGTTTTGGGGTTTGCCTCCTTTACTGTCTTGCTATATCTCGTCGCCCCCTACCGCCGGTTTAGTGAAGTAAACAAATCGATATTTGTGCATATTCACAGTGTTAAATTCCTGTGGAATTCAACGGAAAAAAAACTAAAGTTTGGCCAAATAAAATAATGCCAAACAGCACCACCACTATCAACAACAACAACAATAGCAAAAAGACACAAACAGACTCAGCCATTCAAACATAATCGTAATAATAATAAACCACCCACTTCCTTTAACGACCCCAGTTATGTCCGGGGGCCGGCAGCTCGACTGCCCGCCTGCTTGCCTGGCCGCCCGCCTCATGGGGCTTGGGGAATTAAAGTGTGCGGCGTTGTGATGTGCCGGGCTGTGAGATATGGCAAGAGCCAGGTCACAACGAGTAGATGAAAAGTGGGGGCTTTCGCTTTAGTTGTAAATCCTCAACATTCATTTGCAGGTTACCCAAAGTCAGTGAAATGGCATTGGTGCTTATGATGTGTGGTGGTGGTGGTGGCGGTGTAGGGGCGGGCTGGTTGTACATAAATTTCTTTCGCTATGTTTTCCTTTTTTACACATACGAATGCACACAAAGCATTTATACAAATATTTCTGCGCACCAACGCGTGTGTGAGTGTATATTTATGAGATATCCACTCATACATAAGTTTTCTAGTCAAACTTGCTGAGCTCTGTGTGTTGTGATGTGTTGTTTTTATTTTTGTTTCTCTTTCTCATTTACTCATACATGTAGTTAGTTGTGTGTATCGTACTCCACAATATCCTTACACAGGAACTTTTATCTGCTTATTTTTTTTTTTTTTTGGCAGTCGTTGTGTTGTGTCATCGTTGAAAACAAAATAGACTGTTCGAAATTGAAAACAAAATTTCAAAAATTATGAAAATTTGCGTTTTAAACTAAATATAGAATTTATGTTGTTTATGGGTTTGTTTTTTGTTCGATTTACCGAAACGTTTAAATCGGCAATTTATATCACAAGCATAGCTCGATAAAATGTGGCATGGGGGCTGGATAGAAAATAGGTAATAATGAATATATTGGTGCTAAATATAAACGCACAACACAAAATGTCAGCATATTTGGCAAACGGGAAGAAATTAGGGCGGTTGACAGTTTCTTACTTTTTTTTGGAAATTTGGTTGTATTGAAATAACTATTCCCTAATGCCTGGCTCACACATTCATGGTTAATTTATTAAAATAACACTAATACGGAATTATTTACACCCTGTATATATCAGTGCTTGCAAGGAAAAAAGGACGTAACTCACAATTATGAAAATTTGTTATAACTTTTAATATATGTTTAGATGATAACATGCATTCTAATAACGTAATATTAAAATAACAAACACACGTTCCCATTTTTATTAGCATTTAGAAACATTAAGAAATTAAAAAAAAAAAACTTTTTTTGAAAAGTCCCTATAACTTATGAATTATACGCAATTTTCAAATTTGGATCGAACGTAAATATTCGTCCGAATAAGGGCAACAAGCAGGACGAATAATACACACTTGGTCCTAAATCCACTTAAATCGTTTTTCCTTGTAAGCAAATATAATTGCTGAATTAACTTAAGCGCCACCTATCGTAGAGTATTTACAACTAAAAGTGTTATTTTCCAAAAATCAGTTTAACTGATTTATCATCTCCATATCTATCAGTAAAATATATTACAATATTTGATGGTAATATGAAAGAGCACCCTGTACATCCTATATATATCTGTGCTTATAAGGAAAAACGACTTAACTTAGAATTATGAAAATTTGTTATAACTTTTAATAAATATATTAAACATTATAATAATAAATATTATAATAATAAAAACACGATCTCAATTGTAGTAATATTTAGAAACATTAAGTAATTTCCAAAAATCCTTTTCTTTTAAAGATTTCTATAACTTGCAATTTTCAAATTTGGATCGAACGTAAATATTCGTCCGAATAAGGGCAACAACCAACACGAATAATACGCACTTTGTCTTAACTTCACTAAAATCGCTTTTCCCTGCAAGCATAGATAATTACTGAATTAACTTAAGCGCCACCTGTCGTAAATTAATAGTGTTTAGAGCATTTACATCTAATAGTGCTATTTTCCAAAAACCAGTTTAACTAGTTTATCATCGCCATATCCATCAGTAAAATATATTACAGTATTTGATGGAAATATGAGAGAGCATCAATAAAAGCAACAATTCATACTTTATAATGTTAGACAGTCCAACAACTTTTTAAATTTTTTCAAAAATTAATAATTGCCTCTAATATGTCGAATAAACAAATCATGAAAACCCGCTTTGTTTCTTCTGCCATTAAATATAAAGTTCCAGGGGAATATTGTAAAGCAATATAACTTTACATGCCCAATTCTGGCGTTTCTATATAAAAACTGCTTTGCATTTTCTGTCTTGACGAAAAAAAAAGAACAATTTCCTTGCATCTCATGATTGTGAGAGAGCGTTGAGAGAGTTTAATAACGATTCCGAACGTCACAATTGAGAAGCATTTACAAAATTTGTCTACTAGGCTGCTCGAAGTGTTCGTCGTTCAAGTAATGACAGATGGCTCTATGCAGAGTTGAATCCGCGATCATGCGAACGATAGTTGCGTGTACTAACCATCGCACAACAGTCGGTTAAGCCTGGTTGACACCATAATGTTCAATTGATTAATTTTTTTATGATAAAAAAAGGTGTATTTTTTCTTTCAACTTTTTAACATAGAACAAAAAAAAAAAAAAAAAAAAAAAAAAATAAAAGCAGAATAAAATCTGTTTAATTGGCCCAATAAATAGAAATCGGATTTTCATATTAATTGATTTTCCGAATAACTCGAAGACCGGTTTTATGTCAATTATTAGGACACCCCATTGCTCTGTTATAAATAATAACATTTGCAAAAGTTTAATTCCAACATGATTCGAGCCTTTATGGCATGAACAGTGTGTTTGGTAATGGAATGCAGTTTTAGGGGCACTGAAACTCGGTATCTGAAAGCCTTCATGGCTTTTAGCTATTAAGCCTTCACATGGCCAAAAACATCTCCATAGAATATTAAGTTCTAATCAAAATGACATAACAACCTAAAGTCTATAATATAGTCTACAATACGAAAAGGATGCCGTAATTAAAACCTTTGCTCAATTGCATTAATGGTATTCATAATGAGATGCAAATATGTATGCGCAAGTTTTCCATTTAGTTAGTTAACAAGGCCATTGCTTTTACAAATTTTTGAAAAAAAAGGATTCTTTTAGAACACACTTCTTACATACTTAGTTTGATGGCGAATGAAAATGGACACACTTATCTATTATATGCCGCATATAGAAAGTAATTTTAAGCGCTTCGGTCTTCTGCGATTCTTCTACAATACATCACACCAAGTTTCGATAGTGTTTTAAAAGACTGGTCCTTCCAACGGAGTTTTGGTTGTCCTCTTCCGTGCCGCCCATCAAGGTCGTTGTCGAAAACTTTTAGCGCTGGAGCATTTGAGTTCATCCTTACAACATGACCAATCGCAATCGGTGTATAGTAACGTGCTTGACCACGTCGATGAGGGTATATAGCTCACGCAACTCATTGTTCATGTGACGTCTGGTACAGTCGAATTTTTGTTTGTCAAGAGATTGCTTTATCATTAAATCGCTTGCTATCATACGTTAGCAAGCAATACTCTCCTCTTAATCTCCATGCATGCATCAGTCGGTTGAAAGCGAGATAGATGACTTCATCCACCATTCCAAAATTATATTTGTTAAATTCAGCATATCGTCCCAAGTTAAACAAAAACAAATAACTTTGTTCTTTAAAACCTATAACTCTGTTTTGTCGACTCAGTCTCAATGCTGGAGAGGGCTGCAGTAACAGGTCGCAGTTTTCTTCCAATAATGCTACGCTATTAACATATGGCTTTTGTTAAAGATAGTGCCGGTCGTGTTAACTGAAGCTTTCCCCACACTCATCTCCAATAGTGTGTTGAAGAGGCCGCACGATAGGCTATTGCCCTGTCCAAATCCTCGTTTGGTATAAAAATGCTCACTAAGATTTCTGCCTATCTTCACCGAAGAGTTCGTGCCAGTCAGAGTCATCCTACAAAGACTTACACATATGCTTCGCGGGAATTTCAAACTGAGACATAGTCTTATATAGCTTTTACCGTATCGAACTGTCACAGGCACCTTTATAATTGACAAAAATATAATACATGTCGATCTGTTTTTCATGTGTCTTAAATATCTGGTCATTTGTTGATTTACCAGGTTTGAATCCAAACTGATAAGGCTCAATCAGGCCAGCTAAAATCGACTTTAGCCTTTCACATAACACACTCGACAGGACCTTATAAGAAATGGGTAAAAGACTGATACCGCGATAGCTTTTACACACATTTGGAGTGCCTTTTCTGAACACAGGACATAAAACATTCAAATTCCCATCACCGGGCATGAACTCCGCGAGCCAAACCATATTTAGGAGCTGATGCATGTTGTTTATCAGATCATTGCCAAACGCTTTGTAAATAAAAAAGTACTCTGAGATTTACACTAAAATCTGAAGCCAAATATTGTCGTGACTCAAATGTACTATTTGTTGAGTTTTATCAAAAGGCTCACTTAAAAAAATCACGTAAAATCTTAATAGTTTCCCTTTAGGAAACGTCAAATGTACGCAAATACTATTATTATGCAAATGTTTTGATGTTCAAATATTATTTATTTCGAAATTTGTGTGGGGGCTTTTGCCTCTTCGTAGGTCGTGTATTTGCAAACCATTTTATTTGTTTGTTTATTTATTATTTAGAAATTTTGTTTTTTTTTATGAGTAAGACTGAGGCTTACTAACCATTTAATAAATTCAAATTGTTAAATTTTTCGAAGAGGCCATACAATTTTATATTTAGAAGTTACCCTACATTTCAACACTGTGAGAAAACATTAGCGTAATATGAAAAACAAATTCATGATAGTTTCCTTTTGCTTTCAGTTTTCACATAAATAAAAAAAAAAAACAGAAACGACATTTTGAATTGATATTCAAATTACTAAAACTCAATTTGTTTTCTGTTTTGCGACACAACTCTATGAGAAACCAAACAAAGTAGTTAAATTATAATATTTTCACAACTCCAGCGTTAATTCAAAATTATTTTTTGTTATAGGCAACAAAATGTTGATGACGACAACGATGATGATGATGATTATGATAGTTCGTAATTTATATGAATGACAGAGCAAATATAAATGAACTAACTAAGAAGAGCTAAGAACTAAGAAATTAGTTAAATTGTTTTGTGTCTAAAAACAAAACGTTTATTCACTTTTTATTTATTATTGTTTTTGTGGAGAAAAGAGAAAGAGGAAAACCTCCGTTCTTGTAAATTTTGTTTGTCATTTGTTATTTTTATTGCGATTTTTCTGTGGAAACTGAAAATATCCGTTTTGTTTTAAACTTTGTTTCTTGTCGTTTTGTCATTTTCAGCTATTATTTCATTTTCATTGCAATTATCGTCGTCATTGCAACCGACATTTCAATTCAAATTTCACTTTTCGTTTTATCAAAATTATGTAAAATAGTTTATCATCATCGTCATCAGCATCAGAGTTCTATGTAAATAATAATAATAATAATAATAACAACAAACCTATATTGATATTGTATGATATCATATAATTATATTATTGCCATTATAATCATTTGTAGATTTTCTCTTAATGATTGCTATTGAGGGTCTCTCTTTTTCTGCAAGAGACAAATGACTTGTAGATTTTTAATGATTTGTTTGCCTGATGACCTCCTACCTTTGCTACCCACAAAAGGCACTTGAGAATAGACTAATATCATGTTTTTCTTTATTTCAACAAAAGAATATTGAATGAATAAGCGATAACTGACGCAAGTAATGATAATTTTTGCTCAATTATATCGCTTGCAGTCCATCTAATTACATTCGTAATTAATGGCATAAAAACAATATTGCTCAAGTTCCACCTTAGAGGCATTAGGGTCGTTCATAGTTCATTGCAAAATGAAACAGGTTACTTTTATTACATCTGTAAATAATACAGAATGCTTTAAATGAAATTCGTTACTTGTAAATCATTGAAGATGTAATCGAAAACTTTTTACAACGTACTATTTGATAGCATTTTTGTTTTTAAATTACGAATCCTTTTTCCCGATTTATAAGGTAACCGTCAAATTTAACTGCATTTACAACAATTCGATAACTTTTAAAAGTGTGATTTTTGTAGCCTTTTCTTTTAAATTACGGAACTTTTTTTCCCGAATGTTAAGGTAACCGCCAAATTTAACAGCATTCTATAGCCAAATAATTCGATAAGCTTTTAAAAGCGTGATTTTTGTAACCTTTTCTTTTAAAATACGAAACCTTTTCACCGAATTATAAAGTAACCATCAAATTTAACTGCATTTACAACAATTCGATAAACTTTTAAAATTGTGATTTTAGAGTCTTTTCGTTTAAATTACGAAACTTTTTTTTCCCCCGAATTTTAAGGTAACCGCCAAATTTAACTGCATTCTGTAGCCAAATAATTCGATAAACTTTTAAAAGTGTGATTTTTGTAACATTTTCTTTTAAATTACGAAAAATTTTTTCCCGAATTACAAGGTAACCATCAAATTTAACTGCATTTACAACAATTCGATAAACTTTTAAAAGTGTGATTTTAGAGTCTTTTCGTTTAAATTACGAAACTTTTTTCCCGAATTTTAAGGTAACCGCCAAATTTAACTGCATTCTGTAACCAAATAATTCGATAAACTTTTAAAAGTGTGATTTTTGTAGCATTTTATTTTAAATTACGAAATTTTTTTTTTCGCGAGTTATAACCGAGTAACCGTCAAATATTTCCTAGAATGCATTGCATCGGTTCGTTATTTCTTAAAGAAGTTTGCAAATTAGCAGCTGCAAAAAAAGTGACCATTATTGGACGATTTAATTGCTAATACGTCAATTTAATTGCAATTGCAGTCACAATAGATAAGAAAGTGGCTCTATATTGTTTAAACTCACTTAAATTCAGAAAAGCTTTTCACATTTCGCTACAAATGTTGGTGGGCAATTTTCAAATTGGTTTTTAAATTAAGTCATATATATATCAAGCTATATATCAAGCTATTATTTCACTTGCTTAAAAGAACAATCCTAACCTGAGCATAACGTATGGTGTTTTAGGCGCACATTGTAAAGCGTTTCGATATTTAGCGAGTGTTATCAAAGTAGTCCTAATCTAGCCGATGCAGTCGGTGTATTTTCGTGATACACACGACTTTATCTTTAACAGTTTAAAACGTGTTTAGAGATAAATAAATGTTTACCCATTGTCACGGATGTGGCACACTTTCGCTAACTTCTTCTCAATGCCTACAAAGACTGCAGTAACAAAACATAATTGAGATACTAGAAGGGTCACTGGTAAATCACTAGATTTTTTTTTATCAAAATAGGCTGTGTTATCCATTTAGTTGGTTCAAAACCGCCGGTCTGACAAGGCTGACCGCTATTAAATAGCTGTCATCTGAAGAGTTATTTATTTAGTGGAATGTGTTGCTATTTACGAATATGGATCGTTTAACGACCGAAGAACGCTTAAAAATAGTTTAAACCTACTATAAAAGTGGTGATTCAAACGTGGGCACTTTTCTTGTATTTATTACGGGGTGATTATGGTTGTCATAATTGACCTACTATGCAAGGGATTGGCAAACTTATAAAAAAATTTGAAGACACTGGAAACATTACAGATGTGGTTAGGCCTGTGCATCGTAGCAATATATGCACTGCCGAAAATATCGCTTCTGTTAGTGAAAGTGTGGCGAATAAACCGTCGAAATATCGCTTCTGTTAGTGAAAGTGTGGCGAATAAACCGAATTCCAATTTAGAGTGCTATGACCGTCTGATGACTGACTTTTTTGACCTGCAATTGAAAATTATGAACTGGACGATATGTGATTTCAACAAGAGGGTGCCCATCCACACAACAAGATCGATTTTGGCTTTATTGCATGAGAAGTTTCCAGAAAGCGTAATTTCATGTTCTGCCGAAGTCAATTGACCACCAAGACTATGCGATTTGATGGCATTAGACTATTTTTGTGGGGCTTCGTCAAAGACCGTGTTTACGCGGAAAGCCACCAAACGTTGGTGGAGACGACATTTCACGACTTTCAATAAAAAAAACAAGCGTTTTTATCTCTCACTTAATAAGCGATTGTACATAACTCGATTGTGCTAAAAAACAAGGCATTAATACAGAAGCTAAGTGATGTCAACCCAATCCAAATAAATATTTTTGCACTCTTAGAGGACAACGTTTTACGAAGGGACACGTAACTCTATAAAAGGGAAATACAATTTCCAAAAAAATCTTTTTTCGGGCAAGGCGTGGAAAAAAAGAGTAACATTATATTACGTTTGTTACGATATAAAACATCAACTTATATACACTTCTGCCTATTAACAATAAAAGTTAATAACAATAATGTTAAATGTTCTACATAGAAAAATATTTCATATATGTATAAATTACAGTAAAATTTATGATACACATAAACTGTACTCGTATATTAAAATTGGCTTCCAAAATTGTTTATGTTATTGTTAATATGTTAATATTCATATGTCAAATAACATACAAACTGTAACACTTTATCACGTTACTTAATTTAAGAAAAAAAACAGGCGTTTAATTTACATATTATTTCTTTAATTTACGTTATACAACATTAATGCTAAAAACGATGTATGATGCATCGGTTTCTTATTAACAAATCTGTTGATAACAGATTTATAGAAAACAACGGTACTGTTAATTAACAGTGCATATTGAAGGTAATTTCTTTAAAATAACATTATGTATGATAAATCAATAATTTCTCCGCATTTCTCTGAAAAAACATTAAACCATTTTATATAATTTATGACGTAAACGTTAAAAGACGTTTCCGTTTGAATAAATGTATACTGAGCAATGTTGTTTAAAAGTTTTCTGTTAAACAACAGGGCTGTTTCGTAAATTATGTGAGGAATCGTACAAATGGGATAATATATAACCTCTGTTGTGGAATTCGAAATTTTATTTTTACACGTTGCAGAAAGTCGTAAATGAATTTTTGTGTAATTGATAGATTTAGCGAATATAACTCAATATTTATTGATTTAAAGAAATTTCTTAGAAAAAATAAACTTCCCAGAACTGAAAATATGTTTTCAATATCCATCGAATTCATATCAATTCGAAACCCTGAACATCGATTTATACATGACTACATATCAAAACAATAACGCTGTTACATAACAGTTATGTGGAATAACTTTCCTGGACACGTGTGTGTTATTTAAAATGTACATTTACAATGACATTATGTTATACCTATATATAGGTAATATCCAAAAACAACATTGATGCAGCACTGTTCCTAAATATTCATATAAAATAATATTCCTGTTGAAAACCCCCACATTAAAATATTACATTGTTATATTAAATTAATAAAAAAAAAAACAAAATTTATCGTATATGTTATTTAACATTTGCGTTTAAAATATTGAATTTTGCTCCATTAAAAAAAAAAAAAAAAAAAATAAAAAAAAAAAACAAACAAAAAAAAAAAAACAAAACAAAAAAAAAAAACAAAACAAAATAAAAAAACGTTAATGCAAAGTAACATTTCTGTTAAACGAAACAATTACGTAAAATCACATTTATGTTGAAAAACTTTACATAGGTTGAAATTATAATTGAAAAATTTGGTACATATTTTTCAAACAGGAAAAACTTCTTTTTATTAAACAAAAATACAATCCTTTGCTTACCTCCGCCCACATGAAAGTTCCCATAAAATTTATGACAAACACAATCGTTTACATTTACATTTTACACCACATATGGAAAAACGCCGCTCTTGTCCAACCGACCCTGTTATAACAACACTTTAAAAACAGTAGTTTAACAAACTGGAAATCATAATATTTCTTGTAGTTAAAAAAAAACTCACCAAATTATGTAAAAATAAAATTACTCATTCAATATTGTTTCATTAGTTCTGTTCTCCTTTTGTTTTTCGTACACACCCTGTAATATATTTATGAACAATTTTAGTTTGACTTTTGTGATTATCAAGAACAGTTTTTGTTTGCATTTTCTTTTGTTGTGTTTCATTTAAATCTGTAAATAGTTACAATTGTTAACTTTTTCAGTTGGTTTGTCTCGTTCAATAAAAAAAAAATTAAAAAATTACACTGCAAAAAATCCATATGTATAATAATAATTCAAATGCTTTCTTTTGAAAATGTTTTACCTTCTGATCATTGAGTTGTGTTTTTAGTTTAGTTTTTCTGTTGTAATTATATTTTACCAAAAAAAAAGTAAATATTTAAATGAAAAAAAAAAAAAGAAATCATAATGAACCCTTTAAAAACCACAAAAATTTTCTAAACTTAAACGAAAAGAAAAACGGAGCAAAACCGATTTTTTCCGAGAAACCCGAGGAGGCAAAACTTAAACGTTTTGCTCTTCTGCTGAACCTTAAAACAGCAAAGTTTAAACACGAAATGTTGGGATGGGCTGCCCGGTGACCGCTAGTATTGTATAAATTTTTTAAACCAAAAAAAAAAAAATACAAAATATTTGTCTCATTCTTTTTGTTTGTGTATTTGTCCGTATGTTTTGTTTTAAAATCTAACCTCAAACAAAAACAAATAATTTAAATGTAACATTAACCCTCTTTTTTGTTATTTGTTGGTATGTAATTCTTTTGGGTTTTTCTTATAATAATTTTATTTGTATTGTATTTTTGATTCAGTTTCAGATTTTCGTATAAAGAAAACTTCAACAATTTCTGTTTATTTTTCATTTCATTTTCTTGTGAATTGTTCGGTATGATGGTTAAACTTTTATTAAAATTAATTGTTGTTGTAGTTTTTTGTGTACAATTTTTGCAGTATTTACCTACAAACCAAAAAAAAAAGAACTTAATCTCTCTCTATATAAATGTGCGTGTGTGTGTGTGTGTGTGTGATTTATATATACTTATATATATTCATAGAATTCGTGAGAATAAGAAATATGTTGTTTTTCTTTATTCATGTCGATTATTTTGTTGTTATATAACGTATTTCCTCCTTTCCTCTGCCTCTGTCTCTCTCTCACTTTCTCTCTCTTTCTGTCTGTTTCTCTCCGTTGCCGTGTATAAGTATATCTCTTAATGTGAAATGTTTGATCTAAATGTGTTGTAAGACATTTATTTCTTCTTGTTTTCTTGTTTGATATTAATGTTAATGTTTTTCTCCCGTGTTTGTTGTTTTATTTCTTCTCGTTTTCTTTTTATTTATTTCCGGTAAAAGCTTTGTTGTGATGTACGAAAGAACGTACGTACATACACTGGCTACATTCGTGTAGTATTTTAT
Organism: Philornis downsi; assembly: GCA_019455685.1. Classification (NCBI taxonomy): domain Eukaryota; kingdom Metazoa; phylum Arthropoda; class Insecta; order Diptera; family Muscidae; genus Philornis; species Philornis downsi. The sequence continues at coordinate 490,628 of JAHXMU010000029.1, read as the reverse complement.
ACTTGAGAAAACTTTCATTTCCAGCGAAATAGAGGTACTCGTATATTACATTTCATTTGAGATTTTACCGTTTGCTGGCTGCTGCCATTGTTGCCACTATAAAAAAAAAGAAAAAAAGTTGACAGCGCGACAGGGTTTGCATTTCGACACAGTCCCAGTTCCAATGTCCCAAAAATTCCATTTGAAGTCAATTCGATACTCCCGAAAGCAGCAAACAAAGCACACACAGAAACTACCGTTTGTATCGTTCATGTAAGTGACATGTGCCGTCGATATTTCAACAGCTCACATGGAATCGAATGGCAGGACAGCATTTGTTTCATGTTTCGCCCATGATCCTGTAATTAATGTTTTAACATACTTTATTGACGATTTAAAAGGTTTCGATTGTTAGCACACCATTTTGAAGGGCTTGAGAACATCTTAACATTTCGCTCATGTAATTCAGATAGGTTATTATCATTTAACAGCTTCGAGAGGAGAAAGCATAGCAATGTTAACAATGCTCCACGCTTAGTGCTGCTTCCTTAAGCGAACAATCACTCTAGGTGAGTACAATCAATCCGTTAAAATGCAGACCGATTTACAGACTTCGAGTTGTGAAAATGTTGATTACCCGGTCCTGTGTTGCCACACATTTATGTATGAAGAAAAATACCATCTAGAAATGCCGCCTAAAACTGTTCTGTCAGTTAAATCTGACAAACAGTTTTTCTGCAATATCCAATTATACGTTTTACATATAACACAAGAAGCTTTCGTTCTTCATAATATTGGATCATAATATTGCATAAATTCATTGGGCAGTAAATTCCATCGCAGACTCCAAAAAAAAAAAAAAAAAAAAAAAAAAAAAAAAAAAAAAAAAAAAAAACAAAAAAATTAAAAAAACCTTTTTACATTTATCCTTATAGTAATTTTTGGAAAGCTTAATCATTTTATTTCATATACAGAGAAATTACAAGAATATCCGCAATACATACAAAACAAAGATAACGAAAATTACCAAACTTGCTTAAAATTTAAGTCTTTTGCGATCGTCAAGATTTCATTTCATGATTTTATTATTTTTAAACCAATTTTTTTTTGACCCCGCTAAGCAAAATTTTGCTGATTTGCTATAGACATCTTAATCAAATGATTTGATATGGACTCCAGGAATCTGGTAAAAACTGTCCTGTGCAGAGCGCAAAGTCGAATAGGTGCCGGCATAAGTTCGCTTAGCCCAACTGCATGACAACGTCTTACCCACAATTAGCGCAATGCCCTTAAAAGTTATGTCACCTGCGATGTTTCATTACGCATTTCTCGATTTCTACCACACATTACTTTTAATTAACGATTCAAGTTTATGAATATATCGAAAAAGTTTCATCGTTTCTGGGCGTGAGTTTGCAAAGCAGTGACGATAAGTTTTTTTTCTTTTCAAATCTGACCAATTTTTTCAAATCTAACCAATTTTGTCAACGTCAAGAATCTGTCTGAAAAGGACTCATTTTTCAAAATGTAAGCTTTTTCCCACAATGCCTAATTTATGTGTCATAATATCGTGATCAATGCACCAATCCATGGACTTGCGAAAAAAGATTTTCGTTTTTAAAAAAAGTTAAATAAAGCACACATAAAGCTATGATTTCGATTAAACTTTTACTTCATTATAATGCTTGGACCTTGCCATTATATACGAAATACAATGTCATTTAAATGGCCGCCTCTTGATTGGTTACAGCAGTGGAACCTTTTAAGGTAGTTTTCGAAAAAAAAATACGGCCCAATGACACCTCCAGACCATAGTGCACACCAAGCAGTCGCTTCTTCGGCATGCAATAGTTTTTCCACAATTTGTTTGTTAAACGATCCATATTCGTAAATGGCAGATGACGGGTATATAACAGCTGACAGCCTTGCCAAACCATCGGTTTTGAAACCATTAATGGTTAACCCTACATATACCAGTACATATATCGGAACACATTGCCGTTATTTTTCAACTAAAGTTTTGTGTTTTTCAAAAACAAAGAATCAAAAATTAGAGTGATTAATTAGTAAGGTAGATGCCAGTATCTACACACTAACCCGGTGCATTGTTTCTAATTAAAATTTTCATTTGTCCGATGATGGATTCAGTTCTTGAATGGTAACTAACCACTTTCAAAGTAAACCTGCCTATAACTTAGAGAAGTTCTTTGCAAAATATCAGCCTCCCACGTCAAGCGGTTCGTGTTCGTGCTTTAAAGTCACATTCGGATCAACAGGCCTTAATCAATAGATTTTTACGGCGACCAAAAATATATTACTCTATGAAATCTCAGATGAGACCTATGTGATAGAGGGTAGTGTTCCATCAAAATTTGCTAAACCGACGACGACTTTCAGATGTCTCTTTGACTAAACATTGGGTCTGGCCTACTTCATATGGCTCAATTTTGGGAAGTGTTACTCTTGAAATTTATTAATCATGTTTTCGCTCTTAACTTCCTACATTCGGGTCTAACTCGTACTTTACTATTTTTGATAATGGTTCGAACACACGATCATTGTGCACATTATCTCGTATTATCATTATATTATTTTTAGAAAAGCTCAAGGAATTCAAGGACATTTTTACTACATAAACAGTATGAATAGAGAGAGAAAAAAAGAGGATAGGAAAATGCGGCAAATTCACATTTAAAACGTTTCAAGATAAACTCGCTGCTTCTGATATATTTCATGAGCCACGAATCCTGGGTGTTCCTGCATATGGAGAAAGATAACAACATTTCGGTCATTTCCCCTCAGCTTTCAGTTCTTTTCGCTTACATTCGAGCTCTAGAGCAAACAGTAAACTGAACTTAAATGCCGATGTAGTACTGGGTCTCGCCGATATTCTCATGTTAAGTTCATGTTTGGTTTCTGATATGAAACCAGTTTTTTTTTTAATTTTATGCAATTACAGAACTTGTTGTGATCAAACTAATATGTCAAAATCCACCAAGTTCTACATTAGTTTCCACTTGTTGTATAAAGACTGTAATATGCCAAATAGGCATCAAATATTTTCCATTTTCATACTAATCGAAACCAGTTTTTCTTTTTGAAAATATTACCTAAGTATAGAACTTTCAAGTTCTACAATAGTTTTCACCTGAATTACAAAGACTACAATATGTCAAACAGGCATCAAAAATCTTCTACTTCCATACTAATCGAAATCAGTTTTTTTATTCGAAAATGTTATCTAATTATAGAACATTTTGCGATCAAACTGATATGTCAAAATTCATCAAGTTCTACAATAGTTTCTACTTGAAGTACACAGACTGCAATATGCCAAACAGGCATCAAATGTCTTCCATTTTCATACTAATCGAAACCAGTTTTTCTTTTTGAAAATGTTATCTACCTAAATTATAGAATTTTTTGCGATCAAAGCAATATCTCAAAATCCATCAAGTTCTACAATAGTTTCCACCTGAAGCACAAAGACTACATTACGCCAAACAGGCATCAAAAATGTTTCATTTCTATACTAATCGAAATCAGTTTTTTTGAATGTCTTATCTAAGTATAGAACTTTTTGCGATTAAACTAATAAGTCAAAATCCAAGTTCTACAATAGTTTCCACCTGAAGTATACAGACTGCAGTGTGCCAAACAGGCATCAAGAGCTTCCATTTCCATATAAAGCGAAGCCAGTTTTTTTTGAAATTTTTAAAGTTTTATCCAATTAAGAAATTGTTGCGACCAAAATCCATCAACTTCTACAATAGCTTCCGTATGCGATTTGTTCTTCCAAAGGATATCCCAACGTTCACGCAGGAAGTAATTTTAATAAAAAAACAAGTTTTTAAATAGTAATTGTAAATTTATTGGCGACTAATAAAATGTGAAAAATAATATGAGGTTAGTTACCTGCCTTGACAATTCTGTTACCACATACGCACTGTTTCGTCGAATTAACTATTTCATGACTGTTCTGAATAAAAGTGATTGAATTTTGTTGATGTATCATTTATTTTCCTCCTTTGAGGCTTGGTGGAAATATATCTAACCGCGTTAAATAGTACAATCTAAGCGTCCAACTCGGGTCCTTATTTATTATTTATGTGCTGATTATTTACTTTCGAAACCCAAATGCAACAGTTACTTGTAGTTCCATAATGCAAAAAATAGAATTGTTAATACTTCATTGATAAGTCAATTGGGTCAGAGTGGTGGCCAAGACAGCTAATTGATACAACCTCCCATTATTTCTAACTTAATTTCTTTACAGTAGATGAAGTTATACAACCATTTATATCATATTCGATACGAAAATTTAGGAATCGTAGTTAAAACAAACTCCAAATTACATCTTATAAATGAGACATGAACTTCTCACATTTAGTGAGCTTACACGTCATCTATTTGTAGACTCACTCAACAAGACCTACAGTTAAACGATGATGTCGAATGTCGCAGTCTAAGAAGCATTTACAACACTGGTCCATTACTCGACTACTCGAAATGTTCATCAAACATATGAAGATGTGCCTGTTTGCGGAATAGAACCTGCGATTATGCGAACAATTGTCGCGTGTACAAACCATCGGGCCACTGTCGATCTGGCAAAACCTTAATTATTTTTAAGAATTTGCTAAACAATGGAAATGGTTTGTTTTTTCATATAACGTTCCATTTTCCGTAACGCTAACTTGTCAGCAGGGTTTTTCAGCTACAGCTCCTTAGCATCCAAATGACGCAAAACTCCAACCTTGGATGAATTTTGAAACCTTTTTTGGTAAATTCCATTGTATCCCATGAACAAGGTTTGGGAAAGTTTTTCGCCTAAGCAAACATAAAAGTAATCTAGTTTTATTTGTAATATTGCAGAGGCGTGAAAATTTTTTTCGCGTAAATTTCGTAAATTTGTCAAATTTTACACTTAATTGAACCAAATGTTTTTAAACAAGTTAACCACTTATGAAATTATTACAATCAATCAAACTTTTCGCAAGCTTAGTAAATACCACAACAGTTTTTAAATCCAGTTCTTCATATTATATTCGTCAAAAAAAAATGTCAATTAAAAGTTTTAACATGTAAACTGTCAATCAATTGCATTCAATTAAATCATTACATTGACATTTCTTGGTTTCTGATGGGTTTTTTGTTAACATTCTCTGTTTCTCTCACATTGGTTTTATGTGAAATTTTCTCTATTACCAGAAATACTATTAAAAATGTAATTCAATTTGAAACTTTAAAATAATTAACATTCTGACAGTCAAAAATAGTAACTGAAAATATACTGGAAAATCGATTGTGGCCATATGTGGCCATATACTAGGCAAATTCGTGTAAAACCTATTAGGGAACATGTTGAAAACGTGGTTTTATCGAAACTAGAAATTTAACCCAAATCCAAAACCTGCTTCATTGGCTCTAAAGGTCTAAAGTATTTGCCAAAGCAAAAAGGTAAAAATTTACAATTGCATCCTCTACAATTCCCCTCCCACATTCTTTCCCTCTCCCTGCCAATATCCATTTGATTGAAATGTAGTTTCCTTTACTTAGCAGTAAAGGAATAAATGTATTAAAAATAACAGCAACAACAACAACATCATCAATAGAAATAACAACGGCATCATCAGCAATCATTTCTATACCGAATAAGGAAAAAAAAACCTTTTTTAATGTTTAACAGAAACAACAACTGGCCCCTTTACCACCGCTCCAGCTCAAACACCTTCGACATCAACAGCAACAACACACCTAAACAGTGTCTCCTCTGCCTTATCCTACTACGGCACAACCTTTTAGTCCTCCACTTAGTTGCTCCACTTCGTTGTGTTCATCGTCGTGCAGCCAGGCGCCTGTTGTTCATGAACATTATCAGTAACTTTTAACATGTTTCTCATTTATTTAGATTTATATTGTATTTATATAGTTGAACTGGCTGCCTGCCTACCTACCTGCCTGCCTGCCTACCTACTCGCTATCCCTGGAGCCTTGTTTTAATCTTATGACGAAATGATTCTCTAGCCCACTCTATCACCAACCGTTCCTCTTACTCGATTCCTGTGTAAACGTTGGTATTAGTTAAGTGAGGGAGCGGCCTCACCCCTCTCCCTATTTATTGTAATAATTTTTTCCCGTCTAAGGTTTTTTCCCCCCTTCGCTTCCTCCTCCCATTTCTTGCCATCGTTTTCATCATTTTTCATTTAGTTTTATTTTTAGACTATTTCAGCACTATTTGTATTTGCATTTATGTTTGTTATTTGTGTGTGTTTGTGTTCGTATACACACATACTCGTATGTTTGACTTTGAATAGCGGTAGTAGGCAAACTCATACATGCAAACGTGTGTGTACGAGTATATGAATGTTTTACTTCTATTCTGGGATAATGAGTTTTACGAAATTAACTCCCAGGTAAAGCAAAATCCCATTTTCTTTAGGGAAGCAGAGAGTGGTTTCTATGAAATTTTAATAAAGAAATAAAGAATTTCGTCCTTTGGAAGGACTAAGAAAACTCAATTCCCAAGCGAATGGGTGCTAGAGACAAATTATACTCCAACGAAAACGAATTATCTCATAGATGGAAAATATAAATAATTTTTTTTTAAAGTCTACACTTTTCTGAAGGTATTACAGAAAAGAATGAATCACCCCCAAACGGAAGTGTATTTTTTTCTATATTTTCTATATCAATTTTAATTTGTTTCTTATTTATTACTTTCTAGATAAAAATATCAGCTGTAACAATTTGCCATGTAAAATAATAATCGGTTTTGTAAACAGGGGCTAACCTTTTCATAAAAATAATTAGATAGAATAGAAATATCTCGCCCTCTTCGGCATCAATAAAATGTGATACGAATGTTGTATCTTACAACAGGACAATAGAAATCAGCTTTTTACTTCTGATTGCCGAAGTGTATGCACTCGATTATTACAATACAAATATGTTCAAAATAACAAGTACACCCTATATTTTTTTTAAAGGCTTGTAGACGACAATTTATTTAAATTAAAAGAAAAAACCAATACTAATTTCTTTTGTTATAACATTATAAATAAAATAAATACTGAAACAATAACAAAAATTAAATTCAGTATTTTTTAAAAAGTAAGAAATTAATAAAAAAAAACATTGGACAAAATAATAAGTAACAAATTAAAAAAATCAAGTTTTTTTCTGCTAAATTGACTGAGTTTCGTTAAAAGCCGGTATTCTTCTTCTTATGTGGCGACAGCCTTATCTATTATGCGGCATCAGTAGAAAATAATTCCAAGCGCTTCGATCTTCTGCGCTTCTTGTTGAGAAACCATAATGGCATGCTAATACCGATACGTCCTAGGCCAGTAGGTAACTTCTGTTGCTGAAACTCAACTCACCAGCCTAGTGGTCGTTGGCAGCCCCAACACTAGGATCGGACGCAATGGCCTGATAAGCCGCTGATCTTAAAAAAATGTTATCGTGAAAATACCGAAGAAAATAATGAAACGAACCCCCTAAAACACGGTATATCCACCTTTATTTTAAAATGTGTTGTTGACTTTTTGGCATGCTGGCAAAAAGCTTTCTGCAGGTTTCTACTGGCGTTTCATACCAAGTTTTTTGAACAAAATTCTATAACTGATCCCTATTTTTAAGAACCTCCTTTCAAATTCTTTGTTTCAACTCTCCCCCAAGATTGGATTTAAGTCCGGAGATTGACTTGGCCAGTCAAGAAGGGCAACATTATTATCTTGGAACCAATCCTTTACCAACATAGAAGTATGCTTCGGATCGTTATCCTGCTGGAATTTCCATCGTAGAGGCATACTTTCCACAGCATAGTTTAAAATCGTATTTTCCAAGATATCTTTGTAGTGGAATCTGGTCGTAATGTCGGTAATTCGATTTGTCGGACCGACACCATACCACGAGAAACAAACCCAGACCATAATATTGCTGCCCCCGTGTTTGACCGCCTTCTTTGTAAAGCGAACATGAAATTTCTTACCCTTAGGGCGTCCAACATTCCGGACACAGTCGTTTCCAAATACATTAATTTTTATTTCATTGCTCCACAAAATGTTTTTTCACCGTCTCCTCCGGACCAATTGGAATGACTTTTTGGAAATGCTAATCTAGTTTTTGAATTTTTTTTTGTCTAAGCAAAGGAACTTCTTTGGCTATCCGTCCTGGTAAATGCGCTTCTTGTAGTCTACGACGAACCGTTCGCAATGAACTAGCATTTCCAATTTCTGCTGAAATCGCCCTTGAAGACACAAACGGGTCCTTCTTCGCAAGTGTTACAATACGGATATCTGTTGTTTTTGAAGTTTTTTTTTTGTGTCTTCCACTAGTTTCGACGGGCTTTTTAGGCTTTAAAGCATTTTGTACAAAAAAATAGCGACCAATTCATAGCTTCTGCTATTGACCGAAGACTTTGGCCACTTTCGCTTAGTCTTGAAACAAATTTTCTCTCCTCCGGAGAACAATGACTTTTTCGACGCATGGCTGATTTTTTTACTATATATTTTGTTATGAATAAAGATAAACAACAGCCTTTCCAAAAAGACTACAGCAGACTGCGAAATTATCAAAGAATTGAGCAGTGCAATTATTATTTTGATCAAGTTTTGAAATCACACCTGAACAAAACTAACTCACAATGAAAACAACGGGGAAGCTCCAGTTTTGTTTTTACTTTTAAATGCATTATTATATTAAAGTTATTTAAATAAAAAAGAATTGCCATGTTTACTTTCCGTTAAAGTAACTAAAATTAAACATAAAGCAAAAATAAGCAGGTGTACTTATTTTTTCGACCATATGTGTATCGTTACTGATTTATTAAACCATTTTCATAGAGTCCCAAAATCTTTGCTTACTCTTTAGTTGACAAATATGAAGACACTGTCTTCAAGACAGTTTTTTTTAAATAAATACTAGCCGACCTGGCAAACGTTGCTTTGCCTTCAAATTTCATTTTTATTGGAATGTTTCATAAGCAGGAGCAGAAATAATTGCTTTTTAATTTGTGGTTTGTATAGGAGGTACCACTCCCCATTGTCCAATCCCGCCCATATTTGCAGCAGCGCTTAAGATATGTACACCAAACCGATGTACCAAATTTTGTTCAAATACCGTAAACAGGAGCAGAAATGTTGGACATTTAATTTATGGTTTGTATGGGAGGTACCACGCCCCATTGTCCAATCCCGCCCATATTTGCAGTAGCACTTAAGATATGTACACCAAACCTACGCACGAAATTTTGTTCAAATACCGTAAGCAGGAGCAGAAATAATTGATTTTTAATTTTTTGTTTGTATGGGAGGTACCACGCCCCTTTGTCCAATTGGACCGAATTGTAAATCTAAACCATCCCGGGCACCACCCAGACGCATATACAAAAATTTATGCAAAGCGGTCCAGCCGTTCTGGAGTTTTAAGCATCGGAACAAACCACGATTCATTTTTATATATATAGATATATAGATAAATGTTAATATTAATAACACTATCCAACAGGGTTTTAGGCTGAATCAACCAAATATCTTTCCTAGTATAATTTGAGGGCTGAATTTGAATCTGTAATTAAATTTTCTCTATCACGTCGGGTTTTCGAGATATAAAAGAAAAATGTTTTTATTCATTTTTTACATAAAACATCATTGGTTTATTTAAAAATCAATGAATTTTCAAAAGTAAAGGGCGTTATTTGAACGTCGTTTATATTATGTTGGTTCACTTTCACGAGTTTAGCAATAGTCTCCCAGGATGCTTTTGTTCCAAAATCCTTGATAATTTCTATAAATTTTCATTAAATCTTGGCGAGCACACTCCCCTTGTTCGTCGCTTACCGCAAGTGAGTTTTGTGAAAAAAAAATCTAAATGCGAGTGAAGAAAATGCATTTTGAGTGACATTCGTGTACCTAATTCGTGATATTTTTTCAATAATTCAACAACAATTGATATGTAGTTTTCACTCTCATTGTTGCCAAGAAAACTGTTCACGATTCTCTTGAAAGATTACCAGGCTACATATTCTTCCTCCACTAAAAATTGTGAACAATTGTCATCATTCAATAGCTTCCTGATATGAGGGCCAACAAAGAAGCCTTCTTTGATTTTTTAGGGTATGAAATTTTAGGAAAAACCGCTAACATGTATTTAAATGCTGCACCATCTTTGTCCAGAGCCTTCTTAAAACTCCTTAAAAAATCCCAAATTTATATGCAGTGGCGGAAGAAGAACGTCATTTGAATCAATTAATAATTTATTTGAATTGTTTTGTTTTCCTGGTGAATACTCAGTTCTTTTTGGCCACTCTGTTCTGACGTAATGATGACATGTAGCGCGACTACCCCATAGACAAAGAAACAACTATATTTTATGAAATCTCCTTGCATACCAGTCAACAAGCCAATGATCTGAAAGAGATTAATTTGCAGTTATTTAAATCACACAACTTAAGGTCACCACAAATCTTCCATTTATTATTGTTGTATTTGAGTAAAGTCCAAATTTCAGTCATTGATTCGTAATTTTCCTTTGTACGAACGGCATGAGCCATTGGTCTTTTATTCTCATTATGCAAAAGAAGAGCCTTTAAACTGTACTTAGAGCCATCAATAAATTTGCTTCTGCTTCTTTTTTTTAAACAAAACCATCAACATCAGTACAGTATAGAATAGAGTGTTTCCTTTCAAAATATGTAGCCAATTCCAAGCTTCTACCTCTATAGACTGTTACTCTTGTCCCAACTGCAAGATGTTTCCACGCTGCATGCGTGAAGCTAGTAAATCTGTGTCTTGCTTCGTTAAAATTAAATCCCGAATTAGCTCATTCAGCTCAGCTTGAGTCACTAAATGGCTTTCATCATCAGCCTGATACAAACTACCACTGCTGGTGAAAGATGTTTCGGACTCACTGCTCGTAACACTAGGAATGACTGGTAATGGATCATTTTGTGGACGTTGAAATGGTTTGCAAACCGATGGGACATTCGCGTAAGTAATATTTTTTCAATTTTTCATATTGAATCCAACAACTTTTGTTAAACAGAAATAACAATCGGTTTGGTGTTTACTTGACTCATTCCAAAGTACTGGAATTGAAAAATCAAAATAGATCTTCTTGCCATTTGACCACTTTGTATAAAACAGTTCTGCAACAATTGCAAAACATTGCCGGTGTCCACGGTTTGTTCAAGTTTCTGACAGCAAAACCAAAACAATGTAAATATGCATATTTTATTTATGATTCTGATATTGCATATCCTTTTTTTCCAACCAAATATTCACCAAACATAGAAAGCAAAAATAGCTTGAATCAGATCACGATCTCCCTGACATGCTTAAACGCTGCTATTATGAAGATTTAGAATGAATGTGGGTTTCTGTCAAATTAATAACTGTAAATTTGTAGTGCCAGACTGTTTTACAGTATTGTCAGCATGCGATAACAAATGAACAAGACGTGGTAGCCCAATTTTTATGCCAGATCCGATTTCAGCGCACCCAGATTAGTTAAAAAACATGCTGCGTTTCTGCATTCAATTTTTTTTTTCAAATTCGTAGACCAGTGTAATTAGTAAGTTATATTATAATTAAGTAATAATTAGTTAATAATAATATTACCACTACTCTGCTTTAGAAATATCACCAACATTTCTATAGAAAATGCTCTTATCCCACCTAAAATGCACTACTATCCCTTAAGTAAGGATGCTACTGGCTTTAAAGAAAACCCATTTTTCTTAACAGAAAAATTTACTACTTTCCTTTAAACAAATTGCATAGTATGTCTTGTCTTTCAACTAGAAACAAACGCACACACAATGCGATACTTTTAAACATTTTGAGAACTTTGTAAAAATAATTAAAATTTTAGCATTTTTTTTTTATTTTAAAATATTTGATGTGACCTGGAAAATAAAGTTGCGTCACTCCTTTTGAAATCGTATCAATTTTTCTGAAGAATATTTCAAATTTAAAAAACTAATGTTTTTATGAATGGGTTCTATATGAAAAAAAAAAAATAAAATAAAAAAAATAAAAAATAGTAAGTTTGTTGGTGGAAATTAGCCCATAAACGAACTATATATTAATTATTAAATTTTCATTGCATTTGGATGGATTGTATAAGAGATTATGTGCATTTTATGTTTTTATATATTAACAGAAATTTGCAAAATTATTTACCCAATCGAAATCTGGTTCCCATTTTTTTTGTTCTATTCGTGTTGTATTCTTAAAAGATTCAAAAATTACGAAAGTTGTGAAAAATTCGTGTTAAGAATTTTTAAAATGGAATAGAACAATAGGTTCAGTTAAGCCCAAACTGTCACTGGTAGTCAAGAGCAGATGAAAATGTTTTTAAAACAATAAAAGGAAGCTTAAGTTTAAGTAAGTTATAATTATAAATCAAATATATTTTATGCAGTGGCAGTGATAAGGCGCTCATCTTAAATTAAAATTATCATGAAAATGCCGAAGAAAATACCGAAGTTAAGTGTTAAAATTTCCTTTAGAAAAATCTGCTAATTTCTTTAAGAAGATCGTTACATTTTCCCCAACCTTTTCTCAGATATATTTAGAAATATTTGCAACTTAGCTGTGCACAGTACCCTGCAGTTTTGGCATTGTCTTAAGAAAGTCTAAATAAGTGTTTTTCTTTATAAAAATTTAAGGAATTAAATCGTGAAAAAAACTTAATTTTTCCCTGAGGAAAATAAATATTTTTTCCTTATCAATGGAGTACCAATGTACGTACTAATAACATCCGGTTCCTGCCCCTCCCGGGAGTGTATCCTGTTGCAATTGTCATTATAATTACCACGGCATATATCCACAGATTAAGTTTGCGTGTGTGTGAGTGTGCACTATACACTTATGTTGCGCTGTGTACGAGGACTTGTAAACTCAGTGAGTCTGTCTGCCTGCGAACATTTGTTATATTTTTATGTTGTTCACCACCATCATTCATTGCTTAATTTAGAATACAGACTGCTGTTGATGTGTTTGTGTGATCGACACACCCACACAACTTTTCACTAAAACACCCATACACAGCATCATTCGCCACCGCTCATGGCGGTGCTCCAACTTGCAGTCTTTATTATATATTTGTGTGTTTGTCCGTGTGCAAAGTGAAATCCTTTCATTTTCACATAGAGTCGAATCGACTCTCAACATTTATAAATGAAAATTATACGAAGCAGCAGCAACAGTGCAAAAAAGGAAAATTTTTCAATTTTACAAATGAGCAGAAATACCTTCAAGTTGCTGATGATGTTGATTCTCTTTTTCATTTCCATTTCCATTCCTACTTTAGTTTTGTGCTTTTTCTGTTTATGCTCCTTAATTTAGTTCATTTTTTCCATTTCCTTGCTCTAAAAGCAAAGGACGTACTTCAATTGTTTATTATTATTATTATTATGTGTAATTTTTATCATTTTCATTCTTTCACGTTGTATATTTTCTTTAAAAGATGGAATACTCTATAAAAAAGAATGAAAAAAAAACGCAAAGCTAAAATAATATATGTATATGTGTATATGTATGTATTCACATTCTATATCTTTCTGGATTCCTGTGTGTGTTTGCGTGTGTGTTTGTGTATTGATGCCTGCTCTGGTTGTTTATCTGTGTCTTCTTTGTGTAATTAAATTTTGCGTTTTTGTTTTTGAAACGTTTCATTAAAAAAACCCCATATTAAATTATTTATAACAAAAAAAGGACATGCAATTCTTCCTACTCGTACATATAAATTTTATACATGTGAACTTTGCTTTTATGTATTTCATTTTGTTTAATTCTTCTATTTGAACTGTTACGAATATCGTGTAGTTTTACACGATAGAAACAAAAGAGAGAGGACCCTTTTTGTTGAAAGCAAAAAAAAAAAAAAACACAAATTTCAATTAATTTTTATGAAATCATGGTTCTTGTTATCATTTCTTTGAGTTACAAAGTAAAAATGTTTGTTAACATTGAAAGCATATAAACTAAAACTATCGACGTTTAAAACATGAAAAGATCCCTTAAAAATGGTTATGATTTTCGTTCAGATTTGAATTAAAATTTTGTAATTAAAATGAAAAAAAGGCTGATATCTGTTCACAAAATTTGAACTTTTTTTTAAAAAATGTGATGTCAAAATTAACACGTTGATGTTAGTTATCGAATTCAGAGTGTATTATTGGAAAATAGGTAATGCCGCTTCTTCAGGAAAAGTATCCCAGAAATCTAATCTTTTTCAGTGTTTTAACATTTTTTTTTAACTTGCATAAATAGAAATCGATTAGTTATTATTCCTTGGAATAATTATTTTATTAGGGGTTTTCTAATTTTTAGGTAAAACTCCAAAATAAATTTCTAAAACTAAAACTGTTAATAAGCTAAATCCTATTTATATAAATTACTCTTGTATGTTAATTGTACTAAACTAGACACCATTTCCAACACGATCGCAGTAAAAAATTGATGTTTCATCGTAATCACATGACACAGACCGACGTCTTTTCGATGTTCAACCCCAAATTAGCGTAACATCTTAAACGGCAAACACGCTAAAGGATCCACAAATTTCTGTTAATTTATATATACATATGTACGAGTACATAAAATTTCACAATTGTCTGTTGGTATGTCCACAACTTCCATACAATCCATCCATCTTTGAAGAAAAATGGACCGATGATGCCACCAGCCCATAAACCACACCAGACTGTAGTTTTTTCGGGATGCATCGGTAATTCATGTATGGCATGTGACTGTTCATCAATCCAGATGCGACAGTTTTGCTTGTGTACATATCCGTTCAGCAAAAAATGAGACTCATCGCACAACATACAATTTTTCAATAAAACAGCGGATTATCATTGAGCTTTTGTAAGGCCCATTCACCAAAAATTAGACGTTGTGGTAGATCATTCGTCAATCCATTATGAAATGACAGAGTATACTGTACACTTTTCACTTTAACAGATGGCGGTTTGGACGCCATTACCAACCAGTGCTGCCAACCTGAAAAACTTAAATCTTAAAAAATCACCCTATACTTTTATAGGAAAATCGTTCGAGAATCACTTTAAGAGAAACTATTTGCGGGCTAATTATGGCATAACAACCTAATTCCAAAGCCAAAATTTGTTTGATCTAATGAAAAAAATTTATCAAAAAAAGGCTTCTTCAGCAAAATATGCAGAATTCACACCGCAAAATGTGTTTATTTACCATGACAAGCCTTTGTTAAATTTCTTGGAATATTGCGCGTATTTTTAATACTTTTATTCAAAAATTGTCATGAATTTCTGCTTCTGTGGATGCACTTTTTTGCTGCATTGAGAACAGCATTACGTAATGGATTACACCTCATTTATTCAGCTTTTATGTTGACATTTCAGCTCTCGTATGGTAAATAATAAAATAGTCAATTATTTAAACATATTGTTTAAACTTCTATAGAAAATCTGATAAGCTAAGCATCGTACAATTTTTTTTTTTTTTTCAAAAAATTTGATTTTTCTTCTGAATTCTTAACTCGGAGTGGGAATCGAATTCCAACGCCGATTTAAATGTTGCAAAACATTTTAACATTTGAGATTGACCATGTATTTCAAATAAAAAGGTGGTAGAAAATCGATTAAATTTAAAGCTGGGATCGGGAATTTAATTCTTACTCAACTTATAATATTTTTAGATAAAACGACTCGTTCGTTAAAAAGAAAATGTTAATTAAATAAAGTACTAAATGGATAGCGATAATTTAAGAGTAGATCTTCCCACAAACATTTTTACTTTGACCTACTTATGTCATTCTATAATATATATTGAATACATATCTATTTTTTATTTGTTAAAACCACAAATTTAATTAATTTAGCTTTGTTTTCATAACTCAGTAATAATTTGTTGAAAAGCTGACAAATGCAAAAGAATACTAAATAATTTAACATAATTACACAAAAACTTTATATAATTTTTATTTTATATTTTTGAAACCAATAAGAAAAAAACTGTTGACATTGCATACCGCAAAACTATAATACCATGGCGTATGAACGTGTTTTTGTTTTTTATATTTATATATTTTTTTATTAATGGATTTGCTTATTTTTATTATTTTACAACTTCTCATGCTCATGATAAATGGTCTGGTCTTTAAGTATAAACAATAAACAAATGATCAATAGATCATTGTAACCTCCCATTCCAGCAAAAAAATAAATACGTGAAATAAAAACTTAAATCCCCTAAAACAAACAACAGCAAACGAGACGACCACGACAACAAAAAATAATAAACGAATAATGAAAAAAGATTTAAAAAAAATGGTCAGCACAAAGTTTTTTATATGTGTGGTTTTGTTTGTCTAATTTATTTATTTAATTTACCAACAATTAAAAAACACAAGAGGAGAGAATTCCGAAGTGAACTGAACCTTCATAAAGTGTTCACTCCCTCCGAATTTGTGAGTCTTCTATAGGGCAGACTTGGGTAGGAGATGACAAATAAACGAACCTCATCGCTTAAACGCTTCAAAGCAATAGAATTCTTGTTTTTGTTTCCATTGTTTGTTTGAGGATTTTTGGGTGTAATCATACGATTTTGAGAAATAGAAATCGAGGAAAACAAAAATGAAAAGCCCAAATAAATGCATACATGTATGTGTGTGTGTGTATTGAATGTGCATTAAAAAGCCATTGACATTTTGTCCCGTTGATACAATAGATTACACCCGTATAATCAAGTTGAAGAACAACTTAACTGTAAAAATAGTAGGTCACCACATTGGACCACATTGGACAATTAATAATTCAAATACTCGTGGTTTGAGGTAATAAAAATTATAAACTAAATGTTGAACAAAAACCGAAAAGTGTAAAAAAAACATGGAAAGTGAGAAAATAAATATTTTTAAACAAATTAAATATAAATTCAAATGAAAATTTGAGCTGTTTAAATAATTGATAATAAGAAAAAATATTTTTCATCCTTGATCAAAGTTTGTAGAAACAAAATTTTTTAAATGAAAATGTTATCCATATCATACATAAAATAAAAAACTATTATACTTTTTATATAAAAAAATTTTATAACAAAATATATGTATAAAAATAAAATATTTGTTGTAATATTCATATTTTTCTATTTTATTTATGTATCCTTTTTTTTGCGTACAAAATATTTTTATATAGAAAAAATAAATGTCTTTTATATAGAATAAAATATCTTTTGTATAGAAACAATAAAATATTGCTTTTGTGTATAAAAAATATATACATATATTTTAAATAATTTTAAACAGCTAGAGAAATTTTATACATTT
This sequence comes from Philornis downsi, assembly GCA_019455685.1. Lineage (NCBI taxonomy): Eukaryota > Metazoa > Arthropoda > Insecta > Diptera > Muscidae > Philornis > Philornis downsi. The sequence goes on along the minus strand of JAHXMU010000029.1, from coordinate 473,333 downwards.
ATTAATTTTTTTTTATAATTGGTTATGACAAAATAATTTTTTATAAAAATTTAAAAATAGACGCATAAAAAGTAAATTTTTTTTCAATATTTATATTTTTCTATTTTATTAATTTTTTTTTAAGAATATTTTCTATGCAAGGACATAAATAAAATAGAAAAATGTAAATATTATAAAAAATATTTTTTATGCATTTTTTTATATACATATGTATGTATAAAAAATATATTTAATGTACTTTTAACCAGTTAAAGAAATTTTATACATTTATTTATTTTTTTTATAATTCTTTATGACAAAATAATTTTTTATAAAAAATTATAAATAGACGTATAACAGGTAACATTTTTTTATAATATTTATATTTTTTTACTTTATTTATTAAAAAAAAATATTTTCTATACGAAGACATAATACATAAATAAAATAGAAAAATGTAAATATTATAAAAAATATTTTTTATAATTTTTTTCATATATAGAACAAATAAAATAATTTTTTATACATTTTATACATCTCTTTAATTTTTTTTATAATTCTTTTATAACAAACATTTTTTATAAAAACTTATAAATAGACGTATAACAGGTAACATTTTTTTATGATATTAATATTTTTTTACTTTATTTATTAAAAAAAAATATTTTCTATACGAAGACATAATACATAAATACAATAGAAAAATTTAAATATTATAAAAAATATTTTTTATAATTTTTTTTATATATAGAAAAAATTAAATAATTTTTTATACATTTCCTTAATTTTTTTTATAATTCTTTTATAACAAAATAATTTTTTATAAAAACTTATAAATAGACTTATAACAGATAATATTTTTTATAATATTTATATTTTTTTTTTTTTATTTATTGAAAAAAAAATATTTGTATACATAAATATAAATATAAATATTTTGTATACAAAGACATAATACATAAATAAAATAGAAAAATATAATTATTATAAAAATATTTTTTCTACAAATTTGTTTATATATGTATATGTATATGGAAAAAATAAAATACTTTTTTTGTAAATAAAAAATATATTCGAAATACGTTTAAACAGTTAAAAAAATTATATGTATTTTTTAACTATTTTCAATATTTTTACATACAATTTTTACACAGGAATAAATATGTTTTTTCCCTTTGAAAAATAAAAAACGACGAATTTAATAGGCTTTAAAAAAACACGAATATATCGCAAAAATTAACAAGCAATTAAATAGAAATTCCAATGTAATTACAATACAAGTTCTTGAAACACATGCTTTTTAAATAACATTTAAATAGGACTTAGGATAAAAAAAATATTCTCCAGCCAGGAGAAATGCTTTTAAAATTTTCTAATTAACCTGAATTAAATTGTTGGTTGAAAAAAACTCGCATGGAGTCGTCGGGATTTAACAACTTTTAGGGCATTTGAGGACACCCACAAAAATTATATACTTCTTTACAGATATGTATATAAATAAAGTTTCAATAGTATCTTAATTCAAGTTGGGTGAAAAAAGATAATTCCATATAGACGTTTCCATATTTCTCACTATATCTTAAAGCGTCCAACCACTGTACGTTTATCTTTCGATCTTTAATATTCGTTAATTAATCGAATGGAATCTTAAGTCTCAAAGAAACAGAAAATGCGTGGTCGTCGTCTTGCTGTTATTGTTTGTTCGTTTGTTTACTTGACAGCTAAGCTTAACATTTGCTTCTGGGCCCCTTTAATCATTTATTTATTGTCATTGTTTATATCATATCCATAGTTTACAACATTTTTCCGTTTAAACAAATGAGAACACACTTATGTTATACTTGCATACAGCCATATACAGTGTATAACATTTAGTTTAATGGTAATCATACAACTGTTATACTGTACTATGATTTTAGTTTATTTACCGCATACGATATAATCTTGTCTGCGACTTAACTTTTCATTTATGCAGAAAAAGAAACAAAAACAGAAAAACTAAACAGAAATTGTTGTTCGATTTTAAGTTCATTGAACAAGATTTAATGTTATTTTTATTGAATAAACGTAGTTCATTTTCTTTCTTTCTCTCTCTCTCTCTCTGTCTCTCTGGCAGATGTTTTGTGATTCAATGTTTGTAGAAGTTTCATCAGTTCTTTCATCAGTACGACTGTCGTTAGCTTATCTTAAATAAATATATAATTCTTGCAGTGTTTGGTGATAAAGAGTTATTTATTTACAAAATGATAAACCATGATTGGGAATTTGAAATAAATATAGAATATTTTTATGAAAACCTTCCATCAACTAAGGCTTAAGTGGCTTATAAGGCATGTGAACTCTATGCCATTGAGCGAGTCCTATGATAAAGCAAACCTCAGCTGCTATGGCTCATTCAACTGGCATTTTAAAATAAATGTTTTTTAAATGCCAGCTATATATGTCCGAATGTAATCTGCTTAAGCTTAAGATATCATTTTCTTAATATTTGTTTCTTATTTCATTGAATCACAAATCAAAAATTGCCTTTTATTTATACTTTGTATTTAAAAATATTATTATTTTTGTTAGCAAAACAAAAATAGCCTTCTATTAAAATATTTATATATTTATATTTACTTAAATTATATTCTTAACTTGATTTTTTTTTTTTGTAATTTCTCTTAACAATTTTTTTTTTGTTTATAGATATTCTATCTCTAACTTTATTTTCTTTTTATTTAAATTTTTTGTTTAATGTTTTTTTTTTTATTTCTCCTGAGTATAGTTATAACTTTTATCTATTGTACCTATACTTTATTGTGAATGTCTATTAAGTTATTATGATACATTTAAACGCTCTGTGAAATATTGTGCATTAATCTATTTCTTTTCTTATCCGTTTGTGTTTTTGCTTTAAAAACTTTATGTCCCCCAGATTTTTGCAAGGGCCGTGAAACGTTACAGAATCTATGTGATCAAATCCCAGGCGATGCTTTGTTGTACTCATTGTTTAGAGAAAGTGCTGAGCCGGTTAAATGTCCTTTGAAAGGTTGGTATACTTTTGTTAACATTATTTATGCTACTGGTTATTGTTTTTTTATGGCGATTTCTTAAAGGTCCCTTCATATTCACTTACAATCGCGGCAACGGTGAATGTAAAAGTCCCGTCTCGAATATTGAGAGCTGTACCGAAGATAGTCGCTTGCTACTCAGTTTTCAAGCTTGTCCAGATGTTGTGGGGACGGAGAGTACAGGTGAGTAACATTACCGGATTTAGCAGCAGGTTATGGAGTACAGCACGTTTATAACGAATACGTTTGTAACGAACTATTCGAATTCGAATTTTTATAGAAAATTCTACGTTTATAGCGATCATCCTTATAGAGAACATTTTTTAATCCCGCTGAACAAATTTTTAGTTCAAATTTTTTGCGAACAATGTAAAATATCTTCCATTAAACAACAATTGTCTGACCCAAATATCATGCGGGGAGGAAGTTAAAAAAATCTGGAAAAATCTTCTCTAATTTAATTCAGACAATATAGAGTAAAAAATATGTGAAATTTGGGAAAATTGATGATGGAAAAAGAAAATGCAAAAGATTATATCGAATTTGTACAATAAATGGATGGTTGTTTCGCAATCAAAAGTTAGAACCTACATTTTGGCAATATTTCATATCCGTTAAGATGGCCGCATCTTACGTTAATATTAAAGTATTAGGTCAATATTTTGGTACGATATTTTAGCAATTTATTTTTTTATTAAATTTAAATTTTAGACTTTATCGTTTTGTTTTTATGATGCTAAATTTGTTATTTGTTTTCCTTCAAATAGGAAAACAGTTTTAAAAATACGATTTTAATTCTAAATCTGGTTCAAGATCGTTTTCTTATTAGCAATTATTTCAATGCAAATGTGTCCGATAGAGCTAAATCTGGCGAATGAGGTGAGTGATGAAGCAATTCGAACTTTAATTCATTAATTTTGGCAATCGCAATAGTAGAAGCGAGAACTGGAGCATTACCTCGATGAAACAACACTTCCTTTTTCGCCAACTGCGGCCATTTGCCATAATTTTATCTAAACGCTGCAATAAATTAGCACAATATTCGCCGTTGATTTTCCCCTTCACAAAAACTTGCGGTAATTGAATTACATTAGACTTATACTCTTCTTTGAGGACATTTTCGTACCGATGGGCAAAACTTCTCGATTGTTTTGTGAAGTCATAATCCCTTAAGGTGGCAATGATGTTCGAGAAAGAACAAATGGAGCGATGAAGATGGTTAATCAATTTCGCAAGTCTTTAAATAATATTTCATCTGCAATAATAAATAATTGCTAACAGAAAAATGATCTTGAAGCGAATTAAGAATTAAAATCATATTGCAATCGACAATAAATTCGAAAAAGAGTTTCAAAATAACTTAGAAATGTTTTTGATCCATTCAAAAACTTTACCACGAATATAATGAACTTTGGTTATAACAAACTAAAATGAGCTGCCCTTTGGGTTCGTTGTAACCGTTATAACCGATTATAATTAACTGCATTGGATAACAAATTCAATTCAATGTATGAAGTTTGTTTGTTACATAAACATTTAAAAAAAAAAAATTGAGAGTGACTAAATCCCTTCCCGATCCATATCAAACTGACTAAATTATTTGATCCGCATGTCAAATTTTACAAATATTTTAAGTTGCAGCTACGAAAAAAAGTACTGATTTGGCACTTTTGTGAATTATAATTAAACAACGCATCGTAAAAAGAATCTAACGCATTATTAATATTAATTGACAAAGAAGACACAAAAAAGTTTGGAACTATTTTTTTTTATTTTCCAACACAATCCCCTTTTAGCTAGATACACTTTTTCCAGCGATATTTAATCGCTTCTATACCCTGTTCATAATAAGAACTGTCAAACACCTCTGCATTGTTAGCAAATCTTTTACTACCAAGCCATTTTTTAAGTTTGGATACAGAAAATAGTCCGAGGCAGCTAAATTTGGCAAATAAGGTGCGCAATGAAGCAATTCGAACTTTAATTCACTCATGTTGGCCAAAGTGGATGTGTGGACTGGAGCATTGTCTTGATGAAACCACACTTTCTTTTTCGTCAAAAGCAATTTCATCACCTAAACGCTGCAATAAATTAGCATAATATAAGCTGTTGATGGTTTTTCCCTCCTGAAGATAATCAATAAAAATAATTCCATGCGAATTCCAAAAAAAAAAAAAACAACTTGACCTTGCCTGCCGATGGAACCATCTTCGTCTTTTTTGGACACGATTCTCCCATTCTAGTCCACCGCTTTGGCTGTTCCTTTGTCTCAGGTATGAAATGGTGAAGTGGTAAACCCATGTCTCATCCATGGTTATAAATCGACGCAAAAGATCGACTTTATTGCGGTTAAACATCGATACGACACTGTTTTTACTCTGTTGAAAGTAAGCGCGGCACCCATCATGCTTTCTCATCTTCAAATCTTCGGTCAATATATGAAGTAAAGCACTTTCTGAAATGTCTATCATGATCATCCAATAGCATTTTTTGCTTTTTCTTAACCGTGTCTGGCGTGCACACCTTAATTGGTCAAACACTACGGTGATCGTCTTGGCAGCTTGTACGACCTCCTTTAAAGTCCGCTATTCAATATTTTACAGACGCAAACCAAGGAGTAGATTCCACCAGAGTAGAATCTATCTCGGCTTCAATATTGGTTGAACTGAGGCCTTTTAAGTGGAAATATTGAATTACATAAGAACATTTACTTTTGATGGCTCAAATAAAAATACTAAACAAAGTGGTGCCTCGAAACTTAAAATATATGTTTCATAAAGTTGCTACTTTTCACCCAACTATTTTCTTTCAAATTACTGGCACTATCTATACGTCAGGCTGGCTAGTGTTGTGACCAGCAATACATTTGTAAGCTTGTTGAAATGAAATAATTATAAAAAAACATTTCACAATTTTATAAAACATAAATTGTTCTGATTTCGGTGTTGGAAACCAGTGAAAAAAAAGCTAGCGCCAAATCTTTTTACGAGCAAACAATGTCTCGTTGAATTTTTCCCTCGTGAAAGGAATGGTGACTTAATGGTGTATTTTCTCGCATAGGTAGATCAATTTTCAGCAATTACTTCTAATTTAAATAGACATGACAGTTCTTGTTAAATTTAAGTTAATGTACTAATTCGAGCGAACAGTAGAGTGGCGCTACGACCATTGAATTATGCCAGAACGCCTCTAAGGTCACATCTGAGCTGGACTGATATACGAATATATGCAATTACGATGAAAATGTCTCAAATTACTTGCCTCTTCACCGTTATTTCCACAAATTATGCCAACAACTACAGCACTAATTACTTTTACATCTTCCCGTTCTAGTTGAGGAACTGACTTGTTTGGCCACTTGGAAAGATGGTAACTCTCGGTATCTGGTAGGTTTGGTATCTCATCATCATGCCATATCGAATGAGGAACGCTATCGTTGCTTTGTCTATGAGAAAATGTCATCTATGATGGGTAAGTTCGATTTTTAGTTCACTTAAATACAACAGAAGTCTTTAAATCTATAAATTTTTTCTTCAATAGATATGGGACACTTTGGTGGACCAAGTATGTCAACCTCAAAAGATGCCGAATATAAATTAGCGCAATCAGGTGATGCCACGTGCAATGGTTTGGATAGTGCAGAGGTAGGCAATTTCACTTTGACTAACTTAACATTACTAAAATCATTAACGTTTAGGTGGGCTCACGTATTATGTCCTTGCGTAAACCTCCGGTTACCGAAAGATGCGATTTTCCAGCCTGGTTTAAAGGTCCAAGACATTGGCATGTTCTAATGGGCAATGCAGTGTATAATTATCACACAAAGTAAATATCCTTGTGTTATGAAATATAAATATATTCATTTAATATATATATTTTTTTTATTAGCGACGGTTCCATACACATTATAAAACCCAATGGTTACATGGACACCCGGGCTCTATGCGAACAGATCAATAAACAAACGGCCACGGAAATGATGTCTGTGGTTCATTATACTACAGGATGGTAAGTTAAGAGTTTAGAATTTTCGAATTTCTAATGAAAATTTAATGTATTTTTCATTTCAGTCAATCTGGTTTTATGTGTATGGTATTTTATCGTCGTGATACCCATATCATTGAAATACAAACGGGCAAACCGGCCTCACGTTTGGAAGACGCCTGTGCTGCCGATCATTTTGATATCAATAAAACGCCCTACATTACTCTATTGGGTAAATATGAAATTTAAATGAATCGTCTGCTATTGTAATAGACTTTAAAGCGCGGCTAATGCTCGCTTGAATATTTTGCAATTGAAATGAATATAAGTAGAGACTCGGTTTACTTATGCAATTCAATTGAGACAAAAGCGAGTAATGTGAATAGATGCAACGGCCGAAGTTTTATACCAGCTCGCTCTATGATTTACATCAGAAAAATGTTTTAGTTGACTCGAATAATTTGGATATTTCGTTCAGATACTAAGTTTGGGACTGAGCGATACCCTATCCATAATATTACACTAGAGGAGAGTAGTCAAAAAATGTAACATTGTGTAGGTATTCGAAAATATTCGAATAAATACTATAAAAAATACATTCGATTAAAACAGTCCATAAAAGAAAATTTAAGCAAAAATTGAACCATCATAACCTCCATTCCATTTTGTCCAACAATGCAGTGTATTTTTCCAAATGAACGATGTGACACTGAAAGTTGCAATGGAATGTGTTCAATGTTCATCCATAAAATTTCTACAACAAGTATAAGTTCATAATTTAAATGTTTCTCTAAACCTTTTTGTTCAACATCACTGTCTATAAAAATTAAATAATTCTGGAAAAAAGAGAAAAACTGCAGGTCTCAAAGTGTTTAATCACGCAAATAACTTCATTTTTGGATATCTTTGGATATCATTAGCCTCCACCTTACAAAGTTCAAGAAAAGTGGACTAAAATTAGCTAAAAGAATTCCTTTGCATCCCGTAAATGAGACATGGAAAGATTTTTCACATTCAGTGAGCTTACACGCATTCTATTTTTAGACTCACGGGACCCGCAGTTTAACGAATTCCATTCCGAACGACGTTACAGTTAAAAGAAGCATTTACAAGACTTGTCGATTACTCGACTACTCGAAGTGTTTGTCAGACACACCGAGATGACCGCCACTCAAATAATGATCATGATATGCGGTCTTGAACCTGCAATCATGCGAACGCTATTCGCGCCACGGTCGGTTGGACTAAACTTAACTACTGTATTAAAACTACCATTACTGTATCTAAATATTCTAGAAATATGTAGTAGAAAGGATTATACATTATCGAATTTGAGAGACACTCACTTTTTATTTCTATATATCCTTTTAGTCCTTTTTAAGCCATAGTCAGCCGAAGTATATGAAAATGCTACGGCTGATTTACGTGCTGTTTATTTTTAAAAATGATATTTTTAAATATGACTTATAGAAAAGGACTAATATAACTTATAAAATTTAAAAGCAATGCATTCTCATCTTCGAAAATATTCGAAGCAAGGGGAGCGAAAATATCGTATAAAAATGATTATACAGAATATTCGAGGATATTCGCAACGTAAAATATGGTTTCCCCGTAAACAAGTTTATGGCGTTGCCAACTTTTTCCATTGTTGAAATAAATCATGAACGGACTTAAAAAATCGTATCAAATAGAGGGTGAAATCAGTTGTTTATATCAGCTATTTATAATTCGACTGATTATAAATTAGTGTTATAAAATTTTCGTCGCATTTCATAATAAACGATCCATTATCTTACAGACAATTGAATGTACGAAGCCTCTTTCCCTATTCTGAATTTAATCGGTGTTTTTTTTTTGTTCTATTTTTTTTTTTTTTTTGTTATATATGTAATTATAAATGTAATACAACATAAGAGATTATTACAATTATTACATTTTCTTTTAGCCTCCAATCCAGATCCTCAAATATGTCCCATGGAAGGACTTTATACCCTAAGAGGAGCTATCGGCCCTCCCTATATGACCACCCGTCATAAACGTAATCACAACAACAAAGTGCATGGAATTCACAGTCATCACCACCAGTATGAAAGCAATGATAGAGGATATCTGCACAGAAGGTAATTAATTAAACAAATCCCTACTCGAAACCAATAAAAAATAATCAGCCTGGGCAAGAAAATTAATAATAAATTGAGGTTGTAACTTATTGCTTAGGACGATTACGTTTCAGACTTTCCTCTTATATTCTATATTTCTTTTTTCTTTTATCTATCTTTCAGACACTCCTCGTTAAGTTTCCGTAATTCTGCCAATCCAAATGAGAAAAATGCCTGGCATTCTAATACACGCGGTCTGCCCGTACGTTCAAGACGCGATGCCTCAAGTACAACAACGAAACCCTCTGCCCAACAGCAACTCCCGACAAATGTCACCCAATTAACACAAACCGTATCCTCGTCACCGGCCACGACACGTGATGGCTTAGCACAACAACAGGAGATTCTAGTGGTGGGCAACAATACAAGTGTTGGCTTTGTACAAGATCCAGATGATAGTGATACTAGATTAAGAAGTAGACGTAATGTTCCTGAATGTATAACAAATTATAAGGCCCAACGTCAGTTGTGGATCGGTTGCACTGAGCCCAATGTAATTGATGTTCGACCGCTGTGCAATGATGAAGGTGATGAAGGTTAGTAATGTCGTCAATATGTCCACATTTCAAAAAGAATTGATTGTTGTTATTGTTTGCTATAGAATATTCCTGTCACGGTTCTTGGTCTGAAAATGGTACGGTTTACATAATTGCCCGTCATAAAGGCACTAAACATGGCGTTTGCATTAGTTACCGGCCCACAGAAGGTACGAATGCCAAACTAGTAGTTGGTGACGCCTGCTACAGGGGGAATCAGAAACCACCTGAACACCATTTGGAAGCAAATTTATCAGTATTTGGTAAGTATTCAGCGATAAGAAAGACGTAAAGATTTTCTGCAGCATAAAAATAATACAAAATAAGCTAAGTCATACGACTTTAATGTGAGGTCACATTTAAAAGGTTGCCCAAACTGTGAAAACAGCTTCAGATGATAAGTGAAAGGTAACAATGTCCGATACAGAGTCTATGGCGTCTCCAACATGACTTGTTAACGATACTAAACCGTTTTTGGGTTCGATAAATAAACTGATTTTAAGAAAGAAAACACATTTTATATGTGAAGCAGAGATACCTTTATCTCTGGCAAAATGTATCTCTATATCTCCGATGATGTATTCCTGTCCAACAAAGAGGTACAAATTCATCTTCAATAAGCCAACGATACCGAAACGTCGTTGTCTTTGGGGAATAAGCTAATATTGGCCACGCCAAAGAGACAAGATCAATCTGTTACATTATCCTTAGCAGATAGATTACATTTCCTATACAACTTAGGAAGGCAATACCTTCTTCTACAGAGAAGTGAATTTTTCTCTAATCCAGAGACTTCTTTGTTTATTATCTCTTTAGTACGTCTCTTGTAGAGAATCAACTATATCTCTGAGAACGAGACAATTTTATCTATGAGCAAAATTGTCTCTGATTATAAGACGAATTAATCTCAAATATACCGTATCAGAGACACAGTAAAGAAATAAACGCTCTGAATCAGGGTCTATAGGGTGCTGTGCCATTAGATTATTTAGTATTAGAGGTATTATTTAATACTGGAGATATAGTTTTGATAAAATGATTGCCATATCCCACCGTGATTAATGGAACAGCGAACTTAATACCAATACACATGTTACGATCTACAGAATTCTTTCGAAATATCGGAGCGCACATAGTTCGCCGGGCAACGCAACCTGACGAGAGTATGAACAAGCCTAGGCGGAAAATTCGATCGGGAAGGAATAACAAAACCCGAAGGACAGGCTCTCTTAAACCCTGCTGGGTTCCTGGACACACCTAACAAAAGGCTTGTGGCTGGTAGTTAGACCCCCAATTTGTTACCTTTAAGATAATCTTTTCACAACGCAGAAATGCTTTTCACATCATTAAGGATTTGAAGTGTGATTTTCATAGAGACGCTTCTTGATGTATAGGGTGATTTTTTAGTAGTTTTGGTCTTTGTCATTTAATTTTTAAAGATAATTTCATGTAAATGTGGTCCGCGGCTCCGTCTCAAAATGTTTATACGGAAGGTCTAATTTTTCGTCACTTTTTCGAGCATTTCGACCTTTATTCCACGAATAACGCGTGTTATGTTATCCTGTAAGGCTTGAATAGTGTTCGCCTTATCCACATAGGCTAACGACTTGACATAATCCCACAAGAAATAATCAAGAGGTGTTAAATCGCAAGATCTTGGGGGCCAACTAACAAGGCCAAATCAAGAGATAAACTGCTCACCAAATTCATCCCTCAACATGTCCACTGTTTCACGACCTGTATGGCATGTTGCACCGTCCTGATGAAACCACATGTCAACCAAGTTCAACTCAGCTAATTGGGGCAAAAAAAAAAAAATCGCGTATCATCGCTCGATATCGTTCGTAACGTTTCTTCCACGGCCGTCTTTGAAGAAAAATGAACCGAATGCCATTAACAACCAGTTCTGCCAACTTGAAAAACTTAAATCTTAAAAAAATCACCCTATAGAGCTGTCTAAAATAATACTTTTGAACCGACTCTTCATATCCAAAGTATGTAAAAGAATGCATATTGTGAACATTTTCGGAAGCAATACTTTTCATATACTCGTAGAGAAGATGCTGAAATGCATAAATATCGAAAGATATTTTATTTTTGTGCAGAAACGCATGTAAAAGAAACTTTTACAAAAGTGATATAATAGTACGTATTAGAAATGTGGGAAAAAAGGAAATTTTTACAGAAAAGCGTCTGAAAAAACAAAAATTACCGAGAACAGATTTGTCATATTAGAAAATATTTTTATATAGAAAATATATTTATATATAAGTGCCTGAAAGAGTCACACCATTTTGAAAGACAAATGCGATAAGGAGCAGTTTTCATATGGAAATTGTCCGAAAATATTTATATGGAAAAATTCATAAAGAATTATTTTACATAGGAAAGTATATATGTATATAGTGAGATACATATGTACATGCATATTAAAAGAGCTAAAAGAAAAGCGTCTAAAGAAGTTCGTTTTATCTAGGAAAGAATTTGAAGAAACAATTCTTCTAATTTATTGACTTTGTTAATATATTCATATTTTTCAAACAGAAAATGTGTCAGCAATACAATGTTTAAATAGAAAACTATTTGACACGTTTGACATATAAAATATCTGGATGCTGTACCATTTGTAACGTAGGAATGTGTCTACAAAATTTCAGTAACTGTGGAGTAATGATTCTCATACTTTTTCCGTTAAGGCGATAAATTCAGAACGACATATGTTAATAACAAAAATATTTTTAAGTTTAAGGTTTTTGCCTCCAGTTGAGCCAAAGAGCCAAACGTAGAGTTTACGTTAAAAACTAATTAGAACTCGATTTTTTTGTGTTATAGACCCACCCAAACTATGCCTACGGTAAAATTTTTAAATTCTACTGTAATTGTAAAAACAAAATATTTTTTTGTGGACAACATGAAATTCAATACTTCGCATCAAGACAAGTATAGACCAAAAAAAAAAAAAAATATTTATAAAATTTTGACGGAAGTCCTTGTTCCTGAATTCCTGAACAATAATTTATTTTTGCTTAAGAAAAAATTTTTAATTTTTCGAAAAAAATGCCAAATAAGGCGGTAATGATTACTAAATGCGGGAGTGAACTTTTTTCTGTCAAAACTTTAACGAATAATTTTTTCAAAGTCTAAAATAATCAAAATTATAACAGCCAACACAAGAATTTTAATAGCCCCCCGTAACAAGATTTTCATCAATTGGGAATCTCGCCCAACTTGGAATTTCAAAAAAGAGGATTTTCAACATAACCTACCCTACGCTCAGACAAGTAGTTATTTTATCGACTTTTCGCTTTATTCTATTTTCAGGTAAATGTGGCGAAACGGGCTCAACCTCTGCAACAATACCCATCTTCAGTTGGATACAATTAGCGAGCGCAACTTTACTAATTACACTCTTAAGTCAATTGCCAATACAGAGATGATTTAGAAACTAAAGTTAAAAATAAAATTTGAAAAAAACACACACAAAACAAATTGTAAGAAATCGCTTTAAAAACGAAAAAAATAACAAACGATTAAAAACAAATTGAAAACATAAAGGAAAACAAAATTTCGATATACACATATAAAAAGTAAATCATTTAAGTGGAAGGTAAAATCCCAAAAAGATAGAAACGAAAACTGTTTTCATATTTCAAGGAATTCAACAACAAAATAAAAACATCACATGTTAAAAACACAACAGCAAAAGAAAACCTTTTTATGTTCTCAAGAAAATGCACCACAACTTAAAAAAAGAGATTTCATTTCAAAATTTTAACTAAAGAAAAAAAATCTAAAGATTTAAAAATTATATTTAGAGAGCAAGAAGCAGAAGAAAAGAAAACCACAAAGAAATATTAAAAATGTAAATATAAACGAAATAAATAAATAGACTTTGCATTATAATGACAAACAAATAAACCGAAACAATTAAGAACATAAAGAAAACTTAAAAATAGGTATACAAAAACGAAACAACAAAATGTGTTATTAACTAATTAATAATTTAAGTTCACGTTTTTCCTTTCTGTTTTTTTATATAAATGTCAAATAAAACCTAAGTATAAATTTATAAATAAAACAAAAACAAAATAAATAAACACTATAAATTACTAAATGTTGTATACTTTCTCTAACTCCCCTTCTCAGCCACGCCCCTCTCCACAGAGGAACAAAGCGTTTGTAAATATAAGCAAAACCTTTGCTATTTTTCATTTCAAGATTTGTACATAAATTATAATTTTTGTTCAAAAAGGAAAAAAAAACACAAACAAAACAAAACAAAAATTCAAATAATATGGTTCGCTACAAATTATTTTAAAAAATATTAATATTTAAAATTGAAAATCGCAAAAGACTTCAGCTGTGTGTACAACAATTTTCATTTTTAATCTGAAAATAAAATGCTTATAAATATTTATCATTTATTTCTCTGTCAAACAACAGACACTGTCGAAGGGATTTGAATTTATAAATTAGTTTCTGTTTCTACAAATGTATTTAATCCTAAGCTTTATCAGACAACAGCGATTGTGGAAAAAGCTACATCTTAAGCACACAACTAAACTGCTAAGCTTTTACTATATACATACCTATTTATATTTCTTTTGGATGCTTAAGTTGGATTTTTGTTTTCTTAAAACTATAATTATATAAACAATAAAAACTATTTGATGAAATGATAAAAAAAAACTAAAAATGCAATTTGCAATGTTATACGATTCGTGTGAAGCTTAAAGCTTTAAATGTCTTCTGGAAATGTGTAAGAAAATGAAAATAAGTTATTAAGTTCTCGACTACCCCTTTACAAAACACTTTTTTGATACATTAAATTTATGGCGTTTTGTTTATTCTTTGCTTTGAATTTTTGGGAATTTTTCAAAAGATGGAGGAGAATAACTTTTTTGGTGGAAATCTAGTTTCTCAGATGTTGCAAAGATTGTTTAAGAAAGGGATCTGTTACTTCCTTCTTAAGAGACCGATGACTAGCTTAACATCAACCTTATCTCAGGAGATTATCTTAAAATTTAATAGTTTTCTGCCTACATTTGTTGCGTTATGTATTAGGCAAAGGTGTAATCTCATGTTGGCCTTTAAATTTTTGAGTTTAATATTTTCTCGACTTCGTTATAATTTATTGTCTGATGATTAAGATAATTTTAATATTGTAGCATATTAATTTCAACACGTGCCGTTAATTTTGGGGCAATGATTACGAGAATTTTATTTTGATGGTATTCTAATTTTAATATAGAAAATTTTAAAGCTTTGTTTCATTTTCTTTCAGTCCATGTGTGGGAGGAAACATACCGCCTACTGCTGTATAAAACAATTAATAAATTAAAAATTCTAAATCAGAATTTCCACTTAATACTGAGAACAATTGAAACTGAGAATTTTTACAGCTAAAAAAAGTTAATTTTATATTGGGATATCAACATTTCAAAATGTGATGTTTCATTTAAATGTAGGGATTTTTTTTCTTTAAAGATAGCAAAGATAATAATTTGTTAAATATTAACAACATAACATTATTATACAGGATTTTCGTTTCATTCATTCATTTCCATACAAAAACACTCTTTCATTTGTTATTCTTCTACCTTAAATGTGAAATCTCAATATCAACTGTATTTTTCATAAATGCATAAACAAATTTTTCAATTCCAATTGACCATAA
The DNA here is from genome assembly GCA_019455685.1 of Philornis downsi. Taxonomy (NCBI): domain Eukaryota; kingdom Metazoa; phylum Arthropoda; class Insecta; order Diptera; family Muscidae; genus Philornis; species Philornis downsi. Next base: position 457,942 of record JAHXMU010000029.1, on the reverse strand, counting down.
AATAAAAATACATTTTACAAAACATATAGGATAGGGAATAGAAAAATGACATCCCAAGTTTTTTTTTTCATATAAGAAATTAAGGAATATTATTCCTACGTTATTATTTTTTACTTTCTTTGATCATATTTTTATTCACGAACAGGATACTCTCAATTTTATTTGAAATGTTCTTAATATCAAATGAATAACGTGATATTCAATTGTTTCCTTTTTCAGCACTAATAGAAATTCCTATTATCAAATGAACATATCTCTAATTTCGTTGAAAACTTTTAATATCCATCGTAATTTTCTAAAAAAAAAAATTTACTTGAATTTCAATTAATATTCTACCAATATTAAATAACAATTTTCGATCTCAAATCATATTTACAATATTAAACGGCAATCTAAATTTTTTCTTTTCTCAAAATTAAATGTACAGACTTTCATCAACATTATTTGAAAAGTATTCAGTTTTAATTGGAAAAAAAAGTTTACACGTTTACAGTAGAACGAGGCTGAATTTTCTGAAATTCCTTTCCAAAAATGAATAGAAAGAATTTGCATTTAAAAATATAGAAAAAATTTGCATTTAAAAATATAGAAAGAATTTGCATTTAAAAATATAGAAAAAATTTGCATTTAAAAATATAGAAAGAATTTGCATTTAAAAATATCATATAACATCTATGAGAGGAGAAAGATATTATAATACATCACAGTTCAATGATCGATTTTATGCTGGCTGGTGACATATCAACAGGTATTACCTGTTATTTATGCTACTTTACAGACAAAGTCCCAAAAATCGTCGTCAATCGTTGGAAAACATCCGATAGGTGTCGTAAGTGCATAATATTACGCCGTTTCTAAAACTTAGGCATTGAGTGTCGCTTTCTTATCACAACTTATCCCCCTGCTTCCATTACAATATTTTCCTTGTCCTTCCCCGTTAAATGTGATAGGGTCCGAAAAATTATTCGTATTCTCTACCACAGTATAAAAATGCGTTAGCAGATTAAATTACTTTAAAAAGTTGGCTATTATACATCATTTTGCTAGAGCTTTTAGGGCCTTATTGCCGTATTTTACTTTGTACTTGATATACAAGTAGATGGCGTGTTTTGAGAATGTAAGCAGGTTATCGAAGGAGAACGTTGCGATTATTAACGGTGGGAATACGGTTTCCATCGTCTGATATATTAAAGGCCATCGTTACTTCTATAAGCAGTAAAAATCCTAAGCAGTAAAATGTCGTACTCTTGATTTGGGGTTACTGGGATTTGGGGTTCGTTTGTTGGGGCTTCCATTATCTATTTGAGGTCAGTTAGTCTGAATCTGAATGCAAGCTTCATGTACTTCATATACATACAGCACAACCCTCCATTGTGACCTTTTGGTTCTTTCTAAACTACCGCTCCAATAAATGTTAAATGGAGTTTATAAAATAAACTTATTTCCCAATTCCCTCCAGACTTTGACACATTATATCACAATCAAAACCTTCAACCCAAGAGGTACTTATCCATTTAAAGTTAGATCACAGGTTTAAGATCGTTTCGACATTAATTCTTCGCTTTCCCAGATAAGATTATTTGACATTATTTTTTAATGCACCAGCTATGCTGAGGGAAACTTCGAAGGGAACCTGCTACTGGATAGTTCTATTGGTCTTTCATCCCTATGCTCAATTCTAACAATCGATCTGCATGTTAGGACTGCCTCGGTTTTCCATCAGGATTTCCCCTGACTTCAACCTGATCAAGTATAGGTCACCATCTTTCGCATCACTGCACATATGCTCAAGGTACGCTCTAGTTAGAGGTAGATAGAGGTACAGGCCCAAATGTTGAGTGATACATTTCACATGCACACTTTACAGCGAACGAATTCAGAGTAAAATAAGGTATACATTTGTTATAGCCTGATTACAAATAAACCAATAAAGGCTGATTTCGTAACTTTCGCAAGGCATAGATTTCATCAAAATTTGATTACATTTAGGACTTCCGATTTGGTTTGGACAAAGACACAATGAATTGGAGATGAGTCCTAAAGGTATATCCTTTAATATAGCTGTATACACGAATGCAATCACCAAATATGGTTGTTTTGCTTCTAAATTCCCTTTGGAATTTAACATATTTTGTGTATACAATTTGCTTGTGCCAGTCAGGTCGAAAATAGGCTATATCGGTCTATATTTGGATAAATTTAATAACAGTTTCCATTAGAGTTTGTTAAAAAATTAACCAGTAAATTTTGTAACCAACGACTGAGTTAAAAAAAAGTTTATTCGATTAACATTTGATACGACGCATATGCACCATCCAAGCTTAGTTTTATCTATGCTTATAAACAACAGTTTCCTTTAGAAATGGAGAAACATTATTAGGGCGGATTCAAATTTGTCTTTCAATAACGGCGATCTATTCAGAAATATGATCCCCCAATTGCGACCTATTTTTTACCGTCATTTTATGAAAATATGTATTATGATGTAAAATGATTGTCATGTTAGTAGACAAAAAAATTATGTATAATAGACAACTTTTTAATGTAATTTAAACGGCTAACGTACTTTTATACTGTGGTAGAGAAGGGAAGCTCCACTTACGAACAGACCACGCTTAAATTGCGACTATAGCATTCGGCTGCGCCAAATGTTAACGATTGATTGATTTTACTCAGTTCAATCTATGGTCGTTTCTTTCAAAAAGCTAATGAGTTTTTATCCGAAATCGTTGACACTTAATCAGAGTTCGAAATATATATATATATATATATATATATATATATATATATATATATATATATATATATATCCACAATAAACAACACGAATTTCCTATTGAATATTTCCTTAATTCAAACTCCTAAGCTTTGTTTAGGTTTGCTCCTTTATAATGCACTATTAAATGTAGATTAACCAGTAGTGGTTGGCTAATCAAATTTAGTAGAATAATGAAAATAAATTTCTACAAATTCTTTACGTAGTTTTACGTTTCAGTTTATGTTATCTTGAAGTCAAATTTTGATCCAAAGTATAAAACAAACTGTGATAGCAGTAAACCATCGGATGTCTAAGCGAACAAAAAAAAAAACGGATAAAAGCCGTGTCTGACAGTTGATTAACCAATTTTACACATTCCTTTCATCGGATTTTTACTATATTAATAAATGGGAATTATAGGGTGATTTTTTAATCCTATTTTTTTTTTAAATCGAATAAAACACTCAAATTTGCATCATATATTAAAATTTTTTATTGGAATCGATAAATTTGTCTTTGACATCTAATTTTTAGAGATAATTTCATGTAAATGTTGTCCGCGGCTCCGTCTCAAAATGTCCATTCGGAAGGTCAAATTTTTCGTCATTTTTTCAAGCATTTTGGCCTGTATTCCACGAATAACGTGTGTTATGTTATCCTGTAAGGCTTCAATAGTGTTCGGCTTATTCACAGAGACTAAAGACTTGACATAACCCCACAAGAAATAATCAAGAGGCGTTAAATCGCAAGATCTTGGGGGCCAACTCACAGAGCCAAAGCGAGAGATAAGCTGCTCACCAAATTCATCCCTCAACATATTCATTGTTGCACGAGCAGTGTGGCATGTTGCATCGTCTTCATGAAGCCACATGTCAACCAAGTTCAACTCAGCCAATTGGGGCAAAAAAAAATCCTTGTGGTTGAGTAACAATCGCTGAGAACGACGAAATTGACATTTCACGATCGTCATTAACACTGGTCGCTGCGTCTACAATATTTTCTTCGGTACGCAACAAAGTAAATTCAGTGCGAAATTTGGAGATAACAGCACGAATTGTTGATTCAGCAGTTCGATTATGACGACCATAAAATGGTCGTATCAAACGATGCACATTTGTCACAGAGGAAAGAGAGAGAATTTGTATAATAAATGTCAACGATTTGCAATCGTTGCTCGTTTGTTGGTCTTTCCATGATAAAATGGCAGAGTATACTGTACACTTTTCACATTGACAGATGACGTTTGGACGCCATTACCAACCAGGGCTGCCAACCTGAAAAACTTAAATCTTAAAAAATCACCCTATATATTCATATGCGTCCAATTCCTTACACATTAAAAAAGTTCGACCCCAGTAAAAATCGTATAAAATAATATCTTCAGGTTTGTCGTTTAGCTGAACATTTTGAAAACAATGAGGAACTGAAACGAGAGTAACAATCCGAGGTCGGCATTGTTCACTATACAGTACGAGTACATGGTCGATTAATCGCCTATTTCTCAAGTTCATCAGCAGAAAAACTATATGAAAGTTTAGGCCATCTAAATAAATTGCCGCCTACAATTAGCAGCAACAACAAAAAATCAACTATAGCTTAGTGATGGCACAGTAAATTTTCAGCAAGCAACTTTGACTATCGCTTTAACTATGAAAATACTCAGAACTAGATGAAATCAATTGGTAAACACACAAAATTGTTTCGTTCGCTTTGCTTCCCACTATGAAGAAAAAACAAATCGAAGTAGGCAGAAAAAACGACTGTTTACTGCGAAAGCCGAAGCAACTATACGTGTTGGTAGTCACAGCAATAGATAATGTAATAGTAGCTTACATTTCATACGCCAGTTGTATTGTACATTGAAGAAAGGAGATCAAAGAAGAAGCAGATGTAATGTAGTAGTCGCTTGCATTTGATACGCCAGTTGTTTTATACTGTGAAGAAAGGAGATCGAAGAAACCCCACCTAAATATAATTGGTTGCAATTAAAATTTCTTTTATAGCTGTGCTTGCAAGGAAAAATGATTAGAAGTATTAAAACCTGGCAAAAACTGCTCAAAAAGTTCAAAACTGGAAAATACCGATATAGTTCCGATATTCTAAGAACATAAATTTTAATTTTTTTTTTTAATGTAAAGGATCATCTCTCAGCACAGAAAGTGGTTCTTACGACTGAAAGGATTTTTTGATTTGTTGGCGTACCAAAAATATTGGTATAAAATTGTCCTTTTTATGGACTGACTCCCCAAATATGTGTAAGCAATATCAAAAAAATACCTCTTTTTTTGACTGAAGAAAAATCCTTTAAGCTGATTATTCAAAATTACTATTTCGAACTAACCCTGTACTAACCCTGGGATTTTAGATAAAATGCACAAACTGATGGTTTAGGTTTGAATATTCTACAATAGCAGCAAAAGACGGAGTATTATTATATCTAGTGAGTGGCCGGACTTGCCAAAATATTCACCCAACAATTTCGAAAGTCAAAAGTGTAATAATAATAAAAAAATTTGGAATAAAACAGCCAAAACGACGAAAATAATAGCTTGAACATACGGTGATGTGAAAAATAATAAGGACACTAATGCCAAACTATAAAATTTGATCAGAAAATAAGTAAAAAGAGAAATTGCTAAAAATAATTGTACTTATTTTCAGGTAATATATTACAAAAACGAGTTCCATTATATTTTTTGAAAATTGTTGTTTTTATTCTAAAATTTTTTAATAAATTAAACTTAAAATGCAAATTCACCCTGTGAAAAAAATAGGGACACTTCGTGTTTTCACCTAAAAAATAAATAAATTAATTTTTGTCTCATCCAACCATAGAATATTTCTCCATTTTTCTTGAGGCCAGCATGAGTGAACTTCAGCAAATTTTAGCCTTTGTTGTACGTTCTTCTTCGACAACATTTACACAACATTTCTAGCACTATGAGCTTTAAGGTTCTCTTTAATAAGTGTTTTTCAAATTGTTGACGTGTCAATTTCTATGTTTAAATCATTTTTTATCTGTTTCGATGAGATAAATGGATTCTTTTTTACACGTCGAAGAATTCCACGTTCAACTGTAGGTGTAATTTTCAACCATTATTTTTGAAGTTCCAAGCAACCATAAGAATTTCCATCTTTATGCAAATTTGTCTTAGTTCTAGGTCACAGTGTTTAGATTTTCCCATTTTTCCCTAAAAACTACAAAATTTTGCTGTTCTTAAGTTTGAATTGAATTTAAAGTTTCACTAAAATCACTCTTCTTACCTTTTGTACACAAAAATAACTTTTAAAGGTTTTGATATTATTTTATTTTAGTTAATCGACAAACTGTCCTTATTAATTCGCACAACCAACACCAACTGATCTCTGCTTAATAGCCTATTTTTTTTTAATATACAAATTCTAAGAATTTTTGTAATGGAACTTGTTTCTGTAATATATTAGCTGAAAATTAATACAGTTGTTTATGACCAATTCTCCCATTTTAGTGTGTCCTTATTATTTTTCACATTACTATAGTTTTGAATAAGAATGTCTGGGGTAGGGGTTTAGTTCCTAAATTATACAACTAATTCCAACATCAGAATGGCATAATTTTGATAGAAATTGCCTCCATTGTACTGATTGTTAACACTATAAATGTGCCAGCAACAAGTCCTTTTACTACTAGTTCTATACTAATTCTATGCCAGCACAGAAGTCCTGTTAAATAACTAGATCCTGTTCGAAAATTGCACACCATTCTATTTGAAGCCCTAATCAAATATATCGGGAAAATACAAAATTGTTATTGAGAAATTTAAATTGTTAAACATAATTTGATTTTGTGAAATCCCCGTTAATGCGGAAAAGGCACAAAATTATATATCGACAAATGCAAATTGATATAGGGAGAAAATTATATTGAAAAGCTCAAATTCACAAAAAAAAAAATAATATGTAGACGTTGGCATTGAATTGCAAAATACATTATGTGATGTAGAAAAATCCAAATGAATATTGTTAAAATACAAATTGGTACTAGGAAATTCAAGTTATTGCTAAAAAAATACAACTTGGTATTGGGATATTCAAATTGATATTAAAAAAAAATCTAACGTAGTATTGAGAAATAATAAGATGAAATAAAATAGGTACTAAAAAATGAAAACGTAGAACAAAAATTAGCAGCGATAAGGCGAAATTACTCGCCAATGATTTTTGGTATAGGCGCACTACTTAAACATAACTACATAAATACATTTTATTTTGAAAATTAATTCCTTTATTTCCCAGTTTCAAAGAAACAATTCTCAATTTTACCTGTAATTCTCCCAATATTTAGCCGAAATTTTGATGTTCGATTAATTTTAGATCAATTCCATTTGATATTTTACCAATATGAGTAGAAATTCTTATTTCCATTTGATATTTTCGAACCTCACATCTTCAGTTGAAAATTTCTCAATTTTAAAATGTTTTCAATTTCTTAAGTAGAAATCCTCATTTTCTATTCCATACTTTTAAATACCTTTTAGAAAATTCTCCACTCAATTAGTCCTTTTCTCAGTATCAAATAGAAAGTCTCAATTATCCTTTTCTCATTATCAGAGAATTTCTCATTTTTATTTAATGATCTCTCAATATTAAATTGCAGTTTTGATTTCCCGTTGAAGTTTTCTCAATATTATATGTAAAATCTATTTTCATTCTCTTGCTTTTTTTCCCAATGTTAAAAGTAAATTCGCATTTTGAATGGTTCTCTTCTCAATATTAACAGCTTATTTAACATTATTACATTATTATTATACATTTATTAACTTATTAACAGCCCTCAATTTCAATTGATAGTTTCTGAAAATTAAATGAAAATTCTCACTTTCAATTGACTGACTCTTTTTCATTTTCAAATAAAAATGGTGTTTCTAATTGTAAATTGGAAGTAAAGGTTGAAATATAGTTCAATTCAATGTACAAATGTATAATTTGCATTAATCTGTAGATACTGAACGGATAATTTTACAGCAAATTGATTATTACACTTCCCTTATAATTAGTGACACAAGACTTTAAGGTCAAACTTGCTTGCTTATCGTGGCTATTTGATTAAAGTCGTATGCCCGAACAGTTTGCCCGTGAAAAAAAATTCAAGAAATAAAACCGGGTGACCTACCAAGGCGGCGAATATTCGGTGAGTGGGCGTTAGGACATCCTGAGAAATATGCTTTTTATGCCGAAAATGAGTCTCTTTCTTGTTAAGTGATGAGACCCAAGTTAATATATTCGAAAAAGTAGTTCACTAACTAGTTCAAGTTTGATAAGTTCATAAATTCTGGCGCTTCATTTTTCTTGAATTTCCTAAGTTTATACTGAGTGAAGCAATTTTGCATATCGACGAAAGTCAGAAATGATAGTTACAGATGAAAAATTTCATTCATGTCACTGTTCCATTTTCAGTGTGGAAATTGTCTTTCCATGTGCTTTTCTTTATTAGAAATTCATAGATTTCATAGATTCATAGATAATATTTTGTTTGTATTTTTTTATGATTTTGGACATTTGATTGCATGAAATATTACTTAAGTAATATTTGAGATATATTTTCCGCCTTAAGTAGTTTTCTATAAGAAAGTGCATTTCATTTTTGGAACTTTCCATGTATTAATGTATCCTCCAAGTAATTTTCTTTAAGAAAAAACTTTCAACTGCCCAAAAAATGTCCATATCGAAAAACCTGACCAGGGACATTTCAGCAAACGTTGGCATTTAATTGTTTTACTTTATTTTATATTAACTTAAAATTAATTAATTAATTTTATAAGTCGAAAATGTTTTATGACTATAAAAAATCTTTTTGAAGTTGTTTTAATTTTTTTTTTATACGATATTTAATTTTTATAATTTCTAAAGCTTCAATACTACGAAGACAATACTAAATATTATACACACACACACATACACACAAAAAGTTACTTTAATTATAAAAACAAAATAACAATTGAGTTTCTAACACATAACTAAGGAATACATGTTTTTATTTAAGCTGTATTTTTATGTAAAATAAAAAAAAAAATAAATCAACAAGAAATGAAATATTTTTTATACAATTATTTTAAAACAAAAACCGTATCCTTAATTTCCTTAAGTATTAAATAACTTTTAAGAGAACCAAAAAGCACATTGTTTGAATTGAAAAGGGGCGAGAAAAGACGGTTGCACAAGAAATTTTCAAAATTTCGCATATTAAAAAAAACGTTGATTTTAAAAAATTATGTTTAAACGTAAAAAAAAAAAAAAATAATTTCACTTCACGAAAACTTGCAACAAAATAGCAAAAAAAAAATGCAAAAGTAAAGAAGCTGAAAGGAAGAACTCTTTTTTTATAATTAAATGTACAAAACAAAAGACAACAACAACTGAAAAAACGTAAATATATATTCAAACATATAAACAAAATAATAATATTTTGCATAGAGAAAATTGCATTCATTGGTTTCATACAAAAGAAAAAACAAAAACATTATAAAACATAAAATAACAACAACCACAAAAATCATTACAAAAACAAAAAAACTTGAATATAAATTAAGAAATATGGAAAATTAACTTAAAAAGTAAAAGCAGACAAGCAAAAAGAAAACAAAAATATAGATTAGCTATATTTAACTTAACAACTATAAATAAATGTATTTATATATAAACGCAAAACAACAACCAACTTAATTAAGTAGCACTAAATATTAAACAAAAAGGTATCATTATAATCATAATTTTTTTTAAAACAACCCCAGTTAAGAGTAATATAAATTTCGAAACAAAAAAAAAAGAGAAAAAAAAACGAAGACGACAACAAATTACAACATTTTTTCAATTATTATAAAAGAAATTCCATAAAATATGAAAATAACAACAACAAATTAAATGCAAAATGATGATATTTAGCGAACTAAATAAATGAAAATGGTAATAGTGAAGAACAAATTGATAACTAAAACAAGAAGAATAATAATAAAAATACTGAAATTTAAATTGAGAAAACGAGAAAAAAAACCAGAGAAATCAGATGCTGAGAAAAAGAAATCATTTAAATGTTTTTTAGAATGTTTAAGGCAATTAAGAGGTGATATAGATCTAGAAATTGTTTAAATATTAAACTCAACCCAACACACGCAACCAACCAATTTACACTCTTTCACTCCACTACTCCTTCTCCATTTATACATCGCATACCTACCATACCATACCATACCATACCATACCTTACTACTACTAATACTACTACACTTACTACCTACCTTACAATCAATCACACTTAATACTACCTACCTACCTACCTACGCGTAAGCAGATAGTCAGTCAGTCACACACGATGACCACACACACATCATACGGCAAACAACAAAAACAAACACCTTCCCCAAAATTATAGTCTCTATTCGAATACAAATTATATATACTTATATATATATACATATATATATAAATATATAGATAAAACCAAATAAAAAAAAACGCTTATGAATGCATAATTATGATTATTATAATTAAAATATATTAAAAAACAAATGAGCCACAAAAAATTAATACTCAAAACTCTCTTTTTTTGGCATTAAAACCTAGAACATAAGTTAAATGAAAATGGTTTTGCTATATGAAACTAACGTCTCAAGTGATTTTGAGCAAAAGGAGCATTTCCTTAGTTCATTTCGTACTACAGTGGAGGCATATTAGGCGGCGTTACTAAGTAGAATGGCCTCATATTTCATGAAAGTTAAAAAAAAAATTTCACTATATTAAAAGAAAATTATTTGCCAAGTACATTTTACGCTTCGTTTTATGCATAAAATGCAATGCCGAATGTTCGAAGTTTTGCTTTCTACACATTAAAAAAACGCTATCGCCAAAATTTGAACCCGAAAACCAAGCAAGAAAATCAGATCTTTCAAATGCAGCAAACTCTGTTTTCTATGATTTTCAATTTGCTAACATATCTTAAAGAAAAAATGGGTTTTGATGAATTAAGTTATTCGATGAAAACTTTAATAAGGACTTTTAAATAAATTGCCGAAACATAATTCTCGATTAAGAAACAAGAAAAAGTATCAACCGTTGGTGTACTCCTACGGGTAAATGGATTTGTTCAAACTAAGCCAGGTGATCGGTTTTCATATGATATTGACTAGTCCTAGTTCTGTCAATTTTATTTGAAATACAGCAAACGCTTTAACACGGCATAGGCAGGCATATCTGTCGATCGGTAGGATCGATAAAAAAAAACAAATTCCCTTCCTTCCCATGAATGAAACATGGGAGAGCGCATCCTATTTTTAGACTCACTCAACGATCTCTACAGTTTAACGACAATTCCGATCATCACTTATCGATTACTCGGCTACTCGTAGTGTCCATCAGGCAGATCGAAGTGACCACAGCTCAAATAATGGCAGATAGCTGTATGCGGGATATAGCTAATGATAATCGCTTATGCTAACCATCGCGCCACGGTCGGTCACCCTCAACAGATACCTTAAGACATATCATAAGTAGAGTATTTAAAAACGAAAACCGTCAAACTTTCGTTTATCCCAAAATTTAGAACAGTTTTTTTCAAAAACAACACTTTAATTTACCCATTTTTTGCTTAGGTTGACCAGTTTTAAAAACTTAAGGAAACAATTTTGTGTGCAACAAATTATTATTTACTATTTTGGATTTCCTAAATTTTGGTTCATTATATTAAGTGTGCAACTAAACATAAAACTTAATTATGAAAACGTGTTTACAAATGATTCATTCAAAGTATTGCCCATCGCTAGCTACAACTTTTTCCCATCTATCTGGCAAAGCTCAAATTTCGTCCCGATAAAACTGTTCATTCATTGAGACTATCCACGAATCTACCCATTCCTTGATGTTGTCATATGAGTGGAACTGCTGGTCAGCCAGCATGTGTGTCATCGAATGGAACAAGTGATAATCGGACAGCGAAGTATCTGGAGAATATGTCGGATGGGATAAGGCTTTCCATTTCAGCGTTTCCAGGCAGGTTTTAACGGGGTTGGCCACGTGCGGCCGAACGTTGTCATACCTTTCCACGTATTGTAGGCGTTTCTCGCGTAGAGCTCAGCTCAATCGCATTAATTGAAGTCCATACAGATCCCCAGTGATGATTTCGCTTGCTTTCAACAGCTCGTAATTAATAACACCGACCTGGTCCCACGAAATACAGAGCATAACTTTCGCAGTGTGAATATTTGAACAAGGCGACGATGTAAAAGCATGACCGGGTAGCCCCAATGACTTTATTTTGTTTGGACTGCTGTAATGAATCCATTTTTCATAAGCCGTTACAATACGATGATGAAAACCCTTCCATTTTTGTCGCTGAAGCAGTTGTTCACAGGCGAAAAAACAACGTTCAACGTCCCTTGGCTTCAACTTATAAGGAACCCAAGTTCCTTGCTTTTGAATCATTCCCAACACATGCAATCGCTTGGAAATGGCATGCCGGATAACTCCTAATACTGAAGCAAACTCCACCTGCGTTTGACACGGATCCCCATCAAGCAATGCCGTCAATTCAGTGTCTTCAAAGTTTTAAAGTTCTTTCATCAACATCGAAATCAGCGTCTGTTGTTCCACTTAAAACAGCATATCCTTAAACGTTTTGAAGCTCTCGATGAGCTTCAGCTGCCGTTTTCTTCAATTAAAAGAAGAAAAACAATTCTTTCTCCATACGCCGATTATTTGGCACAAAATCATATGTATTCACACAACCAAAAGAATATGACGTCAAAAGAAAATCACTATTGTAGCGAGGCGGTATGTTTACCAAATCCCTAAGCTTGGCTCATGACGTTTAGGTTATGGCAGAATCGCCTATACTTACAGCTGGCGCCATCTATTGGTAAACAGCGGGAACTTAGTTGCGGACCTAATATAATAAGGTTATACCGATGTCGTTCCCCAATTTTCATGAAAATCCACAAAAAATTTCGTATTATTGTGTTAATTTTTTGGTCGAACGATAATTGAGGCAATTCCCGCTTTCTTTTCTAACAAAGGCTTGGAAATTTCTTTCTTTTGTTATATTACTGGCTGGAGGAATGCTCGTTTGTCAAAAGGTTCTGAGCATATTTTTTTCGAGCGAAGTATTACTTTCGAAGGAAAGTATTATTTGGCCAAGAAACCGCCATCACCAATTATCAGACTTATGTATGTCTGTTCAAAACGAAATTTATAAAATATAAAAATTTAAAATATTAAAAATTATCAAAGATTACAACGTGACTCCTAAGAAGTCATAAAACGACTTGTTGTGTTACGGTAATAAACAAAATACAAATGACTTCCCAACAAGGGAACGCACCCCAAAGTGCTTGAGGAGAAAATAACGATACGAACGATAAGAATTTCTTTTTACGAATCATTCTGAGCCACAAAACTATAAACGTAACGATGCTATTGTCAGATTTGACGTATCAACACTGATATTACCATATATCGAAATGTAACAGGCTATCCTCGTCTTTAACATGTAGTACTTGATAGGAGCATCAAGGACAATTATATTGGAGTAAATAGGAAAACTAATTCTCTGGGATTCCATAAAGGGAGAGCTTCTTACCTTCTGTCTGATAACAATTCCGAACAATAGTCTGAGAAAGTTTTAAAAGGCTGGTCTATTACTGGACTACCCGAAGTGTTCGCTAGAACATCGAAATGACCGCCACTTAAAGAGGCAAAGATGGTTGTTGCCAGGGTAGAACCCACAAATATACGTACTATAGTCGCGTGTACTAACCACCGAACCACGGTTAATTTGTTAGACTAAAGTAATAATAAAATAATAAAACGAAATAAATAATAATATATTAAATATTACAAATAATAAACAAGAAAACATAATAAGTTTTTTTACACATTATCTCGTAAGGAGATTTGGAAAATCGAAAGTCATTCAGGTTTTCCAGGTTAACTTTATTTAAAATTGAATCGCATTCCTTATAATTGTCGATGGATAACATTTCATAACATAATTTTAAAAGCGGTTTCGTATTTTGGAGTAGAAAGTCAATAAAACCAATAAAACCAAATAACAAATATGGAGTAGCTCTAAATTCAAATTAATGTTATAATTCCGTATTTTAGGACGGAAAACATATAGTAAAAAATCCTAATAAGTGAAGTAGATCGTCATATTGTAAATGATATTTTTCTGGCATTAAGATACATTAACTTTTTTAATAACATTAGTGTTGTAAAATTGTATAATGCATTTGTTATTGAATTATGGAGAAGATACTTTGTAATATTGTAATTTAATCAAATCGGCCTTAAGGCTTAATATTACAATCCTGAATAAATAAATTAAATTAAATTAAAACCATACGGCCTTCTCACGAAGAATGCTAGTCCCCATTCTTAATTTTTTTAGCCTAATTAAGGTTCTTATTTTGCATGCCGATTGTTCATGTACACATTAAACAAAAGAATCTTATATTATATAAGATTTAAAATATTTATTGTTTGTAAAAATATAAAGAACTGTAATTTGTTTTTATTCTTTATTCTTTTATTCTTACTTTTGCTACTCTGTAGAGGCAGGCCTGAAAGTCAGGGCATTTTTTTTAATTGTGAAAAAAACAACCAGAAAAACATAGTTAGAACCAAATTAACAAAAATTTAGTTTACGAGATAAAAAGATTTGAATTAATGATTTGAGACTTCAAAAATCGTATAAGTTTTCAAATAACAAAAGTTGTGTGAGTTAATTTAAATTTTATATATCTTCGACTGTGGGAAGCCGCTATAGAAAGCATACAGTTCGCACATAGAGTATTTTTTTGCAGGAGAGCATTTCCGATTAGTTTTGTTTCCTCATTTAATTTTTTAACACAACCGATTTTGGATATAGTGTGTAGAAAAATGTACGTATAATTCAATATTAGAAAATAACCGAGTACGGCGGAATGGAAAAATGAGTCCCCAAATACTTTTAAAGAAAATAATATATGCGGGGAAAGCTACAAGTATTTCAACAAATATCAAAACTGTATTGAAACTAGGTATGTACTATGGTATGTATGTATGTGGGTATGTTTCGTGCATACGAACATACGAAAAGTATCCTAAATACAATCACATATTATATTTCACTTCTATGTCCTGTTCACACATATTCACTTGATTAATTTGTTTAGTTTTATTGTGAAAAGTCACGTCACCTGTGCACTTGTGATCCAAATGCTGTGTTCCTACCTCTTTGCTTAAAGTTGTTTCATAAATTCTATATAAAAAACTAATAATAATAATTGCTTCTGGTTCTCTGTAGTAGTGATACTCTATCATTTTAATCAAATTAATTGCCTCTTTAGCTTTCAGTCCAATGTTCGGTGTCATTCGTTTATCCTGTTGCTTGCCTGGAAAACAAATCCTCATAAATTATGGCTATAATTATAATTAATTATTTCGCCAACTCGATTAACCAAAATCCAGATTAATCGATTAATCATCCACTTTGGATGAACATATTTACGATTAATCATTTAATCATTATTCCGTCTATTTAAAACTCCTTGTTAATTGTTTAATCAAACTTGCGATAATAAACAGAATTTGAATAACTGAGTAAGCCATATTTCATAGCTTACACTGCGTTACATTCGAAATGTTCCACTACCACCTTTTTGACGTACGAAAAATTCGTTGCTTGTATAACTCTTTTTTATTGTTCCCGTATACAAAATATTTGAATTTTGAATAAATTATTCAAATTTGATTAACGAATAATCAAATTAATCATAGCTGAGAATAAGCAGAAATTTCGATTAACTGATTAGCTAGCTGATTAACCATAATACAGAATATTGTAGAAATTTGATAATCCATTAACCGCACAGATTTTAATAAAATATGGAGATATGGATAAGTTAGAAAAATTTACAAGTCTCAAAATGAAATAATTTTTGCGATCGGCAGGCAAAAATTATTTTCATTTACGGGATTCGAAATCATTTAGTCAAAACAGCGTCTCTCATATGGTGGCAACAGTTATTCCAAAATCATCAAATTCCTTGTAATCCAAAAGCGAAGAATTTGATCGCCGAAATAGCATATATATATATATATATATATATATTATATTTTTAATGTTAATTTAATTTATTAATTCAGGATTGTAATTTTAAGCCTTAAGGCCGATTTTATTAAATTACAATATTACAACATATTCTTTCCATAATTCAATAACAAATGCATTATACAACTTTACAATACTAATATTATAAAAATGTTGTGTATCTTAACAGCAGAAAAATATGATTTTCAATATGACAGTCTGCACTGATTAGAATTTTCACTTTGTATGTTTTTAATTTTAATTTAAGTTAATTTATTTATTAAGGATTGTAATTTTAAGCCTTAAGGCCGATTTCATTAAATTACAATATTACAACGTATCTTCTCCATAATTCAATAACAAATGCATTATACAATTTTACAATACTAATGTTAAAAAATGCAGAAATAATAGCAGAAAAATATGATTTACAATATGACAGTCTACTGCACGTATAGAATTTTTCACATTGTATGTTTTTCGTCCTAAAATACGGTATTATAACTTTAATTGAAATTTACAACTACTCCATAGTATAACGACAAATTTAATAACAGATTAAATGGTAAAAATTAAAACTACCAGTAATTTTTTTCAAGATTTAATTAATTAAATGCTATACAAGTAATGGCTCAAAAAAAAAAAAAAAAAATAATAATAAGTTTGGCGATAATCATTTCCCCGTTCAGAAAAAAACAAAGATAGACAGCAAACTATCTGACGGCAATATAAATATATAATAATATAAAAAAAGAAAGGGCTCAAGCGGATAAGTACAGAATAACATTGAAATACGCAAGAAATATTTCTTCCTTAGATTTTTTTCTCTTATATCAATCAGAATATTTAGTAATAATTGTTCCACCTTGCTGTAAATACAAATTATTAAGTTCGTATTTAAGGTGAGCATTTTATTTTACTTAATTTTTTCTCATTGCATACATTTATTTCGTAAATTCCAATTAACTTTTTCTTAGTATATTTTGGCAATAATTGAATTTGCCCAAAATCTCGAGAGTTTCACAATTAGGGAAGTCGCACTTCAATTTAAAATTTTGTGTCGTCGCATTTAGTTACAAATCCCCCAAAATTATGGTTCATAATTTCAATACAATACAACAATACAACTTTGAAAGCCACATTTGCCGTGTGCTGCACCCTTCACAACATTTAATAGAGATATTATGTTTAGGATTTACAATCAAATTTTCATTTGGACCTTTAAACACGTTTTGTGTGTGTATTTTTTTTTTTTATTTTGTGCTATTTTTCTTTTGTACATTCGAAGATTTTGAAACTGTGCATAGTAAAGAGTACATTTATGGGTACTTTTTTTCAAAATAAAAACAATTTTATAACTTTTTTATTATCATACGAAACAACGATTTTTGCATTCAATTTTTAAAGATAATTTCTGGGATTCTAATTTTCAATGGCGCGTTTGAGAATTTCGGAAGACGCAAACAACTTTAGCTAGCTTTTTAATTCCTCAGCTACTTGTCAGCGCATATTAGGTCTTTACGATGCCCCAGAGGAAAAAGGCTATTCCTAAATACTACTTCAGTGATCTTTTATTGAAATAACTACGATGGATTACTGAAAAGTTGTAGAATTTCAAATTGAATCCTTTCAAAATAGTTTATGTGAAAGTCTAAAATGCAAAAAAAAAAAATAATAATAATAATAATAACAAATAAATAAATAAACAGATATTCAGGTATTTTTTGGAACTGATTCACCAAAATGGTATTCTACAAATTTTTATCATTCTGTTGAAAGTTGCTATCGAATATCATGGTAATGATTTGAAATATAATAGATATTTAAAAAAACATAATTTAAAAAAGAAATCCCCCAACAAACGTAGTAATATATATTGCTTTCCCATTTACAAAATTCAAAGTTATAAATTAATTTAGGCAGAAATTTTTTAAAAAAATTTGCCGTTTGATTATGAGTCAAAAAAAAGTAATAATAATAATAATTCTGCTGCTGATTTGTCGCTCTTTCAAATGATTGTAGTTGCAACCAAATCACTTTGAAGGAGCTGAAAGCCAAACAAAATAATTTCTTTCGTGTGGTTTCAAAATAATAATTGCAATATAGTGACAGAGAATGAACCGAAACAGTGCAATCGATTGACAATGGAGCTACTTTAAAATGTAGATAATAGTATCACTGTATAGAAAATATCCTCCACTGTAGTACGAGTAGACGGGTTTCAAATCACTAACATCAATATTAATGCGTGATTATCATTCGTATATTTTGTCATCACCAACATCATCATCACCATCGCCATCATTTTTGTCGTCACAACATTGAATTTCTTTACGTCTATGTCGACTATTCTTTTCAAGTTCGTTTTTAATGAATCCTGTGTAAATATGATTATAACAAATAAATTTGCATAATTGTGTAATGTAAACAAAAGTGGAAAAACCCGTTTCTTGTATCCTTTTCAATCAGGTTACGGTAAGATCGAAATATAAAATTTTAAAAAATCATGTATGAAGATATTAATGATCAGGTAAGTAGAACATCACGAAAATAGTTTTGGAACTCATGGTTTTGTGAACTCAAAGCACTACTACAGGGTGTCCGTCGGGTAGGTATACTACTTTGTTTTGCCGCCATTTTGATAAACATTAGTTTCGACAGTTCATATTTGGCAGTTGTGGCAGTTGGCAAAACTTTCACCATTTTGGTAAAACAATTTCACAATGAGAATGCGTTGTTCATTCGTTTAGCGCCATTTTTAGTCATTTTTACTAACCTCGTATCTATTTAAAAAGTAAAGTGAATGCCAATCTCAAAATTTTTTTTTTATAAAATTTACGATACACTTCAATGCTGTAAATTAACAACTTTTGTTATGGATTGACTTTACAATTTTTTATAATATGAATGCGCTGATAAGTGCGCTTTTTAAAAACACCCTATTCTCTTACACTATACATATCGATTTATGTTGCTTTTCCATTAAAACAGCATTTCTTTTTAAGGAACCACGCACACAATTTGGGTAATTCTTTCCTCTATCTAGCAATTTCCACCGTATATTGCTTTCATTAATGAATAAATGGCGGTAGACGTGAGACGTTAGAGAGACACTGAAAAATCAATCTTTTTCAAAGGTGGCTGATTCAGCTCTTGTATGGGAAAGTTTTTTTCCTAATGGACCAATAATCAAACCTTAGATTATAGTTTAGCGATAGGTTCGAATACCTTTCCTCCATATTTATCAACTCTCTTAGTAAGTTGCTGTTAATTGACGAATAAATATCACAAAAAAGTTCACAAGTTCCAAGTTTTAATCCCTATATGGACAAGTACTCTCCCTTCTGCCACATGTTAGCCGTATAGTTTTCTTTATAACTTCTTTAAAGATAACATTATTTTCAGATTGTTTTTTCCAATTTTTGTTTTGCGGGAGGAAAATTTTTCGAGCTATTATTTAGCACAAAATTTTCTTCCACTAGAAAAAAAAACAAACTTCCCTCTGAAAAAAGCATATAGATTAAGGATGTATAGGGTTATCCATTTTTAGATTTCAAAAATAAAGTTAAATAAAACACACATAAAGCTATGATTTCGGTGAAACTTATATTTCATTATAATGCTTGGGCCTTGCCATTATGTACCAAATTTCATTTATCATTTAGATGACCGTCTCTCAATTGGTTGCAGCAGTGGACCCTTTTGAGGTAGATTTCAAAAAACTACGGACCAATGACCATAATGCGCACCAAACAGTCACTTTTTCCAGATGCGACAATTTTGCTTGTTTATGTAACCAAAACTTTCCGACTTTTTCAAACTTTAATTAATTAATATTGAGATCAGAAAAATTTTAATTTGCGACTTTTTCAAATTCGAATTAGTTAATAATGTTTATGCAGATGCAAGCATACCAAAATTTAAATGTTTTGATAAAAAAATTTAAATATTATTGCTCCATCACGAGAGGACGTAGAGGTTCGAATTCGTTTTCTTCATTCCATTTCTCTATTTGTAAACAAAACCTATTTCTCAAGCAAATATATCTGGAGGCTCCTACCCAATGAATGAAGAAACGGCTTATTTGATACGAGTTTTTTTGGTACTTACAAATTGACACGTTTTTCGAATTTTTGTCTTTATTCTGCAACTTCCAAATGCTTGCAACAACCTATATTTTTGTCCGTTATATTGCATTACAAATAATTTAAATAAAAATTAGAAATTTCAATCACTCAACAATCAACTTTGGCAACTTCGATTTAAATCCTACATTCTTAGATTCGTGTATTTCTTTTAATTCCACTAGATAAAGTTTCTTGGTAACAGATGTTTGTATTTGGCAAGTTCAATTGAAATTGTTGGTTAGAATGGTACTTTTCTGGGAATTCCACATATTCAATCCCCTCGGACTTCAATATAGTAATTGATGTCTTACATCTGAACCATTTGTTAATGATATTTCTCTATGCTAGCTCTGCTGTAATATACATAATTTACATAATTTAACAGCAAAGAATTATCTTACAGTCGAAAATAAAATTCAAATTTTGCAGCCCAAAAGTCAAAAGTCCACTTTTCGACTTTTTTGCAACACAAAAGTCGATTTCGATATTTCAATTTTTTTTCGACAAAGAGCCGATTAGACGAGATTCGACTTTTAGAACTCTAACGAAGATGTGTTTCATTTCCATTGTAAATATTAGAAAACATCAGCAAAGAAAATAATTTTGTCTGCGACGTATTTAATTTAATTGAATTTATTTTTATTCAGAGTTGCGACTTGAGGAACTTTGGCCTACAATTAGTTATTTCAAAGCAGCTACTTTCACGTTAAAGAACTTGGTACTGGGCTTAAAGTATCAACAAATCGATTAACAATTCAGGCTACAAGTTTGTAAATTAAAAGAATTGGTTCTGGATTTTTTTTTCTATTAAGATGAGAGAATACTAATCAATCAATTGCCCCCCGCCAGAGTTGGAACTAATTTGTGAAGATTCGTTGATCATTTTCCATCACTTTCCTGAATAGTACGAGCGGCAGACTGAAATTATTTTTTCCATGTGATCTTTTAAGTCTGTCAGCCACTGCTGGTTTGTTCACAGAAAAACAAAGCTTCAAACATACCGAAAAGTAAAACTCGACCAGTCCCTGTAGCAAATCCGATCCCAAACTTAACATGTTATCATACAAAATCTCAAACTCTCAGTTTCACTGAGATACAAAATTAACAACTATTCTCTTATTGATAATTGTAAAATTATTCACATTTGTTTCTAATCTCAAAAGATACGGAGCGTGTGGAAAAAGTTACAGAATTTTTGGAATCGCATCTGAACCAGATAAACCAATAACATTTCTGAAAAAAACTGGTTACTCTTCCATCATAATACGTTCACTGAAGTGCTATTCAACAACGATTCCGGTATTACATGTCTACAAGGTTCTCATTTTTCACCTACAAGTTTTCAAATAATCGCTAAATTATAAAAAAAAATCGAAGACATCAATTTTTCGCCTTCACGAAATGGAAGGGATGTTAATATTTATTGCGTTTCTTAGTTCCTATCTTATAGTACTGACAATCATCTTCTCTTCCTTCGCCTTTTTGCAGAATCATCCGACTCACTGCCACTCTCGGTCTTAATGTCCTTTTCTCGCTTAATATGTTCTCGCTTTACATCGGGTTTTGTAGCCTGTGCGGTGCCACCATTTGCTTGCAAATAATTATGCAAAGCTCCCTCATCATTTTTTGGTGGTTTATAATCAGCCACATGATCCACGCGCAAAGCGCGGTTTAATATCTTAATGCCATTCAAATTGTCCACAGCCAAAATGGTAGAGCGTTGATCCTCATAGCACACGAAACAATAACCTTTTGACTTACCCGTATCTTTGTCGCGTACTAAGTTCATGGTGGCAATTTCGCCGTACTGGGAGAATACACACATTATATCGCCCTCTGTGAGGTTATAAGGTAATCCACCTACGAATATCCAGGCCGAATCTCGATACATATCATGCCAGGAAGTCTTTCCACCGGCATTTTTAAGTTCTTGATCACTTAATTTAATGACATTTTTCATATTGGTTAGAGGATTCATCGTTGATGTGTTATATAGGCTGATTTCTATTAAATTATAAACTAGAAAGCCGGTCTTTTGTTCTGTAATAACTGGATATTTTGTTAGTCCAACAAAAAGCTGGCGAAATATCTGAAAGAAAGATATTAATTAAAAGGCTGCCTACGGAATTGTCACTTTCTTAACACAAATACCAATCAATATTATGTTTTTGTCTTATAGGAAGCCAAATCCAGAAAACACAATTGTATTTAAATATAAACAAAAAAAATGAAACTAAAGTCTACATCGCCACACACAAAAACAATTTCCCGCAATTGAATCTAAACTAATCAGCTGTTTCGGAAAGGCACCGGTTGCCAGTGTTGAACAACGTCAAACTTCAACGTCAAAATTAATCTAGTTGCGCCATCTGCATTTCAATTTTACTCCATACACAAGTATAAAGTAGGTTTACATTAAACGAATAGGTTACAAATATATTTAATACTAGAATATGCAACTCATAGAATAGAATTACAGAGTTAAAATTGAGACCATTAGAGCCGCCTCTAATGAGACCATCGGAGCGGTAGAGCATCCGATGTTATCTTACCCATTCTCTTTGTTAAGCTCGATATTTTGCAATTTTTTTTTTAACTTTTTATAGATTGTAGTAATGTATTTACTAACATTTGAAACAGTCGCATCTGATATTATAACAATTGTAATAATTTTTTTTCTGCCTACCAATGTGCAGTTTTTGCATCAGTTTTATTGTTCTTTTATTTCAAAGCATGCTTTTACTTTGCTTTCTTTAAATGTTAAAGTTCAACGTACTGAAATAAATGATTATGAGTTTTATGATTATAAGTCGGTAAGTCCAGAAATGTGAATAACTCTGCTGCCTTATTTGATTTTCGGATATGTATACTACTAGGATATGTATACTGGTTTGTAATTTATCCATTTTGGTGGTACTCATCACCACAAATTCTATACTCCGTTCGATATGTGATTTAGCTTATTCTGAATACATTAGTAATGCCAATTATGTTAATTGTAAAATCTATTATAAGGTCAGAAATCGTTGCAAAATATTGTGGAATCGCATCAGTGAGAACGGCTTAATAGGTGACACTTGTAAACAGTGTAATTTATAATAGGTATTGAGCAACTGAATATGCATTTCGTCGGCAACCAACTGAACGTACCTACGTATTCCAAGCCGCAATCGGTGAATAATGGATTCTTCTTTCAGTGCGTTATCTTCAATGAATTATGGTCTGTATTTTCTTCTATTAAGTCTAATGCTACAGGGGCAGACGGTCTATCATCGAAATTTCTTAAAATAATTTTTCCATTAATATCTTGCCATGTTTTGCACCTATTCAACAAGATTATAACAATGAATAATTAATTTCACGCTTCGGAAAGTTGATTTGATCGGCGAGGCCACAATATATTACACTTCAAGCCTTATTCCTTTAGGTCTTAATGAAGCCTAAAATCTAAATGAATAAACCGGATAGGACTAATGAATAGGAAGCCAACATAATTTGTCCATAATTGAAGTCACAAAATGCAGCATAGAGAACTAACTTTTATAAATCATGATACAGTTCAATAATAGTTTTAAAATTTGAAAAAGTACCCTTAAATAAATTACCCTAATTTCCCGCAAAATATAAGTTACATAAAAAAGGAGGTCTCCATATAAAACGAAAGAAGTGGGAAAGATGGGCATAAATTAAATCGTTATTAACATTGTGAACACTGCTTTATACGAAATAACTTGAAAATGAAAGGCATGAATTATTGCCAGCCTGTTAATACACAGGATGACACACTGACCGCTCTAACTAATTTAACCATATATCTGGACTATTTTTTGCACATTTTCATGGAGTGCCGTTGTAGGCGTCAGGCGAACAACTCGTGTTTGTAGGCTTGGCACCTACAACGGTTTCTCCAAACGGAATAATACAAGGATTAAGACAAAACTACAAACCTAATAACTCTATAAATTAACTACATTGGAACTAAATACCAGGATAAATAAAATAAATGAGAAGATAACAACACCGAAACGATAATATATAAAAGAAAAAATAAAGACCATGTCTGTCTCTGCCTTTCGTATTAAAATCTGTCTCTGCCTTTCGTATTAAAATCTGTCGTCACAATGTGGATGGCAATGGCTAGAAGAAAAATCTATTGTCATTTTGTTAAATTTTCATACCAAATATTCGCCATTTTTCTCAAATAGAATTAAATGTAAACCAAACGCTTAATTTCCATTTAACTAATCTCTAACGTATAGCTGGGGTGTCATGGAGTACAACTAGAGTAACTGAAAACCGAAACAGACCCACGACCGATTTTTTTTAATTCCACCCTTAGCCAAAAACACAAAACATCATTTCAAAAATAAGTTTCTGAAAGTTTTCAAATATCCAAAAGAATTGTTTATTCACTAAAACATTTGTAATGTAATAAAATTTAATAATAAATTTGTAATTTAATAAAATAAACATTTGTAAACCATAGAATAAAGATCGGCACCAGTTTCTTCCCATCTGTAATCCATTAGAAGCCTCCAGAATACAGATTACATGCTTGTGATATACAAACTTCGATTCTGCGAAGTAAAAATGTTCTATATTTATTACACAGATAAATAAATTGTATCCACCATACCCTTGAAACTTCATTTCATGTTGATTGACATCCGCCGCATTCCGTCCTCAGCGGTATTCCTTCCTCTCCTCCAATGTAAGGTTGCCAAATTTAAAGTACCACCTCATGTGGTTGGATCCATCAGGCATTCGATATTTTTTTAATGCAGCTTCCGTCGTTTAAAGTTTAAAACAAATTCAATCTCTTTTTTAAAACAATTGGCGGGTGAGGTTATGAAGGCGCTTCAAATTGGTAACCTCACCCTTGAAGTGACAGCAACTGCAATATTCATATGCTCGATTTCAACACTAATACATACGTATAGCAGAAAATGACATTTTAGAATATCAGAGGCAGTTTTTTATGTGCGATACACTCTGCGAATTTGAAATAGATAGATTTGGGAACTTGAGAGAATTCAAGTGTCCCAATGCGATTTTAATCAAAAACGACCAATTTACTTTATTAAATGTTTATATTAATAAACCCATTTGTTTTGTTCGAAAACAAAGAAAACAGGGAGTTCTCATTGGATTGAAAATTGGACAATCCAATACAATGTCATGCAGTTGTCATTTATAAGAAGTTTCTTTTACATTCAGAGCAATTTTTCTTTCATGACGAATTGAAGGAGAGGATAGCAGAGCTATAAAATAACCATCCATACAATGCATTACACATTTATTATCGCATCGTGAACGGAACTGGCTTTGCATAAATGATCAACCAATTCTCGTTACATTCATATTTGGGGCAGTTGAGAACTTCCATCTTTGGGTAAGGAAATCTTTTATCAGGATATGATGTGTTAGCCATAGTGCCATGGATGGTTGCATCGTTTAATAATGCAGAAGTAGTAACATATAAAATATATAAATAGAATATTATATACAAATATAACAATATAATGTACAAATATAATAATGTAATAAACAAATATATTAATGTGATAACATAATATATAAATATAATAATGTAATATAAACATAATATATAATAATAAAAACGACAATAAGTAAAATATAATTACTTGTATTAATTATTATTACGAATATAATAGAATATCTAAACATATGCGACTAAAATAGAATATCTAAACATATGCGACTAAAATAGAATATCTAAACATATCGAATAACACAACCAATTTGAATACGATGTAAAAGAATGTTATAACTGAATATTTGAATATAGTTCACTATTAGAATTTAATTGGACACCGCAATTTACTAGTATTGAACTTCTTTGAATGTAAATAAAATGTTAGAAATACGAATATTTAATTTTTAATTATTATTAATTAATTAATATTAGTATTATATAATTATATATTATTATTGTATAATTATTATATGATTATATTATTATTATACTATTATTTACAATTATTATTAAATAATTATTATATTATTATTACATTATTATTATTTTATTATTATTTTATTATTATATTATTATTTTATTATTATATTATTATTATTATTTTATTATTATATTATTATTATATTATTATTTTATTATTATATTTTTATTATTTCATTATTATATTATTATTTTATTAATATTTATAATTATAATTTATAATTAAGTATTGCAAAATTTTCAAATCTAAACACCTTTTAATATTTTAAAATATTAAAAAACAATATATTAGAATTTATTTTAATATTTAAAAATAAATATTATATACATTTTTAATCATTACTATTATTATTATAAATTGGGATTTTATTTCCATTTTTAATAATTGAATTTTATAGAGTATATTATTTATTGTAATATTTATATCCATTTGAATATTGGGACGTGTTAAAATATTGTGCAATTTAAGGATTAAATATTGAAATTAATTTCGATGTTAACATAATACATTATTTTAATTTATAATTGAATAGTAGAATTTATTTAGATAATCAGCAGAATATTATAAAATATTAGAATTTATTATTTTAAAAATTATTATTATAGTAAATTTAAACCATTAACAAATATTCGAATTAATTTGGATATTTAGTCATAACTGAATATT
Source organism: Philornis downsi (assembly GCA_019455685.1). Classification (NCBI taxonomy): domain Eukaryota; kingdom Metazoa; phylum Arthropoda; class Insecta; order Diptera; family Muscidae; genus Philornis; species Philornis downsi. The sequence goes on along the minus strand of JAHXMU010000029.1, from coordinate 431,314 downwards.
ATTAGATAATAGGTTTTATTTGAATATTTAAATACATGCGAATATTATAAAATATTGTATTTTATATTGGATACACACATACATTTGGATTTTATAAGGTTTTAGTGTTTATTTCATCATCCAATTCTATAGATTGCTACAGCTTATTTCAATATAAATAATTCAACACCGTAAAATATTAGAATCTATTTTCATATTTATTAATTAAATAATATAACAATAAAATTTAATTTAATATATAGTAATAAATTATATCATTATAAAATATTAAAATTTATTTCAATATGTAGTCATGATTGTTTCAAAATTAGGGATGAGCGATTAATCGGTTAATCTGACTTAACGAGATTAATAAATATCATAACTATTTGATTAATTAACCAAAAACTTTGACTACTTATATAACATAACATATATTTAATATAACGTAATAATATAAATTTAACAGTATAACTGAAATTTATTCAATTATTTAGTCATAATTGAGCATTACGAGATAGCAATTTTTTTTTAATATGTTTGAAATATATAAAATGTTTTATTTTGAATAATTCTAGGATCTATTAATATGAGATATTTTGGTTTGTATATACGAGTATATTTATATATATGTATATATATTACAATTATATAATTATTATTGAATAATATAAAATATTTAATAACTTATGAAAATGTATCTCAATATTTAAATACACAATATAAATTACTTCAACATTAATTTGTAATCGAATAATATAAAATACTAGAATTTATTACATCATTCAAATGCATTGGATGTCATGAAATAATAAAATTTATTAGGATATTTAACTATTATATAGTACTGGAATTTATTTTAATATTTTAACATAGTTGAATATTGCAAGATAATAGTATTTATTTGAAATCTGAATATATATGAATATCATATCTAAATACATTAATCTCATTAAAAAGTAGAAATTATTTCAATCATAACTGAATATCATATTTAGACTTTAATTATTTTTAATATTATGAAAAGTTGTATATTATGTGATAACTAATATCATTAAATGCTATAATTTATTACGACATTCAAATATATTCAGCATGATCATATATTAGAATTTATTTCAATATTTAATCACAGTTGCATATTGTTAAATAAAAGAATTTATAAGGATATTTGAATATTACCTAGCGCTAGAACTTATTTCAATATTTAATCATAGTTGAATATCGCGAGATAATAACATTTATTCGCATATAATTGAATATTTCAAAATTATAATCGAATAATATAAAATATTAGTATTTGATAATTTAAATGCATTGGATATAATGAAATAATATATGTATAATTTATCAGGATATTTGATTATTATATAGCGCCAGAATTTATTTCAATATTTGACCATAGTTGAATACTGAAAGATAATAGTACTTATTTGAATATCTAAATATATTGGATTGCCATATTTAAATAAATATCTAAAAAGTAGAACTTATTTCAATTATAATTGAATATCATAAATTATTAGGGTTTATTTATTTTTAATATTATTAGTATTATAAAATACTAGAATTCAATACTTGAATACACTTGAATATTTTGGAATATAATCATATATTAAAATTTATTTCTTTAACTGGATAACTTGGAAGATTGAATATAGTTTCAATATTTAATAATTTATTAGTATAACTGAATATTTCAAAATATGGAAATTTATTTCAATATTTAAATAGTATATAATATTAATCAGAATTGTATACTACGAAACATAATTTATTTAAATTTTCAAATGCAATTTAGTGTTATTAATATTAGAATTTATAAGGATATTTAAATATTACCAAATACTGCAATTTATTTTAATATTTAGCCATAATTAGATGAGATAAGTAGCCTTTGATTGTATGTTTAGATATATTTGAATATTATAAAGCACTTCAATTTATTGGAATTTGTCTATTTTAAGATACTTTAACTTATTGCAGCACATAATGAATATTGAATATCATAAAGTATTAGAATTTATTTCAATGTGTAATTATAATCGATTTACATAAACACTGGAATTCATTTGATTATTTAAATGTGTTGTATTATCATGAAGTAATAAAATTTATTAGGATATTCGAATATTGCATGGCGCTAGAATTTATTTTAATATTTAATCATACTTGAATATAATTCAATAACACAATTTATAAGGATATTTAAATATTACACAGCGCTAGATTTTATTTAAATATTTAACCATAGTTGAATATTGCAAGAAATATTTATTGAGATAAAACTGAAAATTTTTCAGCATATGAATATTATAAAGTATTAGAATTTATTTCAATGTGTAATTATAATCGAATAATATAAAATATTGTAATTTATTTGATCATTTAAATGCATTGCATATCACGAAATAATAAAATTTATTAGGATATTTCCATATTGCATAGCGCTAAAAGTTACTTCAATATCTAATCCTAGTAATATTATTGAATAATACAATTTATAGGGATATTAAATATTACAGAGCGCTAGAATTTATTTCAATATTTATTCATAGTTCAATATTGCAAGAAAATATCATTTAGAATTTACTTCAATATTTATTCATAGTTGAATATTATTCCATAATAATATTTAAATAAAGCGCTAAAATTTGCTAAATAATGGAATTTATAAGGATATTTGAATGTTATGTAGTGCTAGAACTTATTTCAATATCTAATCATAGTTGAATGTTGCGAGATAGCATTTATTTGAATATAAGAGAATATTTCAAAATTTGAATATTATAAAGTTATTACACAATTTATTTCAATGTGTAATAATCGAATGATATAAATTCAATTGAAATAAAATAATAAATAAATAAAAATAATAAATAAATAAAAATAATAATAAATGTATTAGGATCGTTGAATATCACATAGCGCCAGAATTTATTTCAATATTTAATCGTAGTTAAATACGGAAAGATAATAGCATTTGTTTCAATATAGCTGAATATTTGAAAATATGAATATAATAAAAGTATTATAATTTATTTCGATTTGTGATTATAATCGAATAATGTCATAAAATAACAAAATTTATTAAGATATTCGAATATTGCAATGGCGCCAGAATTTACTTCGATATTTAATCATACTTGAATATAATTCAATAATAAAATTTGTAAGGATATTTAAATATAACACAGCGCTAGAATTTATTTCAATATTAAGTCATAGTTAAATATTGCAAGATAACAGCATTTATTTGAATATAACTTAATATTTCAAAATATGAATTTTATCAAGTATTATAATTTATTCTAATGTGTAATAATCGAATAATATAAAATATTGTAATTTATTTGATCATTCATCAAGTGCATTGAACATTACGAAATAATTTATTTGGATATTTGATTATACAGCGCCAGAATTTATTTCAATATTTAATCATAGTTGAATACTAAAAGATAATAGCATTTATTTGACAGAACTGAATATTTGGATATACGAATATAATAAAGTATTATAATTTATTTTATAGTGTGATTATGATCTAATAATATAAAATATTAGAATTTATATTATATAGATGTTTGAATATTATAAAGCACTTCAATTTATTGGAAATTGTATATTTTAAAATACTGTAACATATTTCAGCATATAATGAATATCATAAAGTATTAGAATTTATTTCAATGTGTAATTATAATCGAATTACATATATAAAATATCAGAATTTATTTGATCATTTAATAAATGCGTTGGATGGATATCATGTAATAATAAATTTTATTAGGATATTCGACTATTGCATGGCGCTAGAATTTATTTTAATATTTAATCATACTTGAATATAATTCAATAATGCAATTTATAAGAATATTTAAATATTACACAGCGCTAGAATTTATTTAAATATTTAACCATAATTCGATATTTCAAGATAACAGCATTTATTTAGATATAGCTTAATATTTCAAAATATGAATTTTATCAAGTATTATAATTTATTTGAATGTGTAATAATAGAATATCAAATATTGCAATTTATTTGATCATTTAAATGCATTGGATATTATGAAATAATAAAATTTATTAGGGGATATTTAAATATTGCATAGCGGTAGAATTTATTTCAATATTTAATCCTAGTTGAATATTACAGAATAATACAATTTATACGGATATTTAATTATTACACAGCGCTAGAATTTGTTCCAATATTTATAGTTGAAAATTGCAAAAAAAAAAAAAAAAAATAGAATTTATTTGAAAATAACTGAATATTTTTCAAAATATGAATATTATAATTTATTTGCTCATTTAAATGATATCATAAAATAATAAAAATTTATTAGGATATTTGAATATTACATAGCGCTATATAGTCATAATTATATATAAGAGCATTTGATGTTATTATTCAATATCTATTATATTCATATTATGAAATATAAGTTTATCAATTAAATGTTTTCGAATATCATATATGTATTGTTATATTAGAATAGATTTCAATATCCATTAAAATTTATTAGAATTTATGTCAATGTTTACCAACGATCAAATATAAAATTAGAATTTTATTTATTTATTTCAATATTTAAATAAACTATAAAATCTATGAGTATATTGTAAAATAGAATTTTTCGATTACGAAATACACTGATCTTAGAAAGTAATACAATTTACAATACAAAGTTACCTATAGAATTGATTGCAATATTTAATAATTATAACTGAGTTTTATAAATATAAAATATTAGAATTTATTTAATATTTAGTCGTAATTCAATGTCATAAGCTATCAGAATCAATATATGATTATAACCAACAAACGTTATTTATTATCGGTTTTAAACACATCTAGGTAGTATAAAATATTGAAATTTGTTACATTTAAGTATGATACATATATATATATAATAAATTTACTTTAATATCCAATTTTAGTTGTAGTATAATAATTATAGTTGAATATTATATAATTAATTTCATAATCCATATATATATTTCAATACTGTAAAATTAGAATTGATTTCAATATTTGGCCACAATTTATAATTAAACATAATTCATCATTAAATCATATTTAAATATTATACTGTATTAGAATTTATTATAAAGTATCAATAATATTTAAATACGAGTTAAAACCTGTTTTTTGATATTTAGGTATAATTGATTACTAGAGTTTCTTCGAGTTTACTTGCATATCTATATAAATTTAATATTATATCAGGATCATTTGGATACTTACGTATGCTTAAATACGTTTAAGAGTTTATTTCAATATCAAAATATAATATAAATAAATGTTATAATATGCAGCTTCTTGAATACGAGTATTTTATTTTATATATTTGAATGCATTTGTTTGACTTTAATATTGCATTAATTTGAACTTGTTATTTTTAGACGGCGTTTCTTCCTTTGAATATTTTTAATAATTATGATGCTTTGTGATAGACCCCCCATATTAAATTTCTAAATATGTTTTAATATAATTTATTTTATTATAACTTACTGAGATTCAATTGGATGCAAGAGAAATAACAACACATATTTGTTTATGATATTTAATGATTTATGATATTATCTTTTATTTAGGTATATTTATTTATTTTCCATAATATGGCAATATAATGAGTTATTTAATGTAGATAATAAAATTATAAAAATATATTATTAAATTGTTTTTTGCTATGAATAATATCGTATGGTAAGATTAGGTACAGATTTCAAGATATGTGGATATGACAACACTTCATCCTAGAATTATAATAGGATAGAGAAGAAAAAAAAAAAAAGAATATGTTGTGATGCCTATAAAATAGAATAAAGAGAAAAATTTCATATTTTATATAAATTGATTTATTAAATATATGGAATTAACGTAGATACATAAAAATAATGTAAATACAAATATTTCAAATACATACCCATATACATAACATATGTATATACAGAAAACATATGTAATATGCTAGGAAAGATAGAATTATTTAAATATGTATATAGATACGAGCATATCGGCATATCTCATCCAATATTTATAAATTGGTGATCAAAGAATGTATAGGAATACTCGTATACAGAAACAAATACGTTGATATATCATATATTTACCCCCCACCTTAACATGAATAAAATGCCCCCGTGGTTTATTCTACAAAACGGTATTCAAATTAAAAGTGAAACAAATAAATACGTTATCATTCTCTTTAGGATGAAATATGTACGTTAAACGGATTTTGATCTAGTCTTTTGTGACTAAATCCTGTATGAACCTGCTGCGGAATAGTCCTGCGAAAAAGTAGGGAATATGGGGCTTTTTTTTAGTAACAACGGGACATATTGGAAATTTGTTATTCTTTCTAGAATGAGATGTTGCAATGAATTTTATGATTTCGATTCTTTTTTTCAATAATCTAGAAGTCGGTTCTTAGATGCTACAATTGCTGTAGAAATATACTTTAGAGAGCAAACAAAACCCTGTTTAGTATTAAAAAAAAAAATTAAATTTGCAGATTTAATTAATCATTTTAGCATATTTACGCTTTTTTCCTCGTTATCCTTAATAACAACGCCTACAAACCCCTTCTCTCATTGTTTGTTTAGCTATTTCTATATATTCCAACTATAAACAGAACTCAGCTTCTAGACAGGGATTATTTAACGAATCTAATTAACAAATCTATAGTCTCCCATATGCTGATGATCACTAGGATTTTTTCTATTGTAATATAGTGGATTTTATGCGAAATCTAAAGAGAAATTAACTCTGAAAATAGATAGAAAACAAATTTGGTTATTTTAGGCAAAAGTTTCAATCAGATATCGATAAAGAAAATTAATAACAAAAAAAAAAAAAACTTGTTAGGTTATATTGAGATTACTCTTTTAGATAGCATTTGTGTTACATTCAATTTCCTGATTGAGCCAACTTTATTTTCACTAAACATGTTTCGTTTACAGCACATAGTAAAGGACAACGACCTATTCACTTTGCAACGAACGCAAATGTTTAGAGATGTTTTTTTTATACTTGTTTTTTTTTTATATTTGTTTTGTGTTTATATACATATATATTATTTTAATGTTTATATTTATTTTGATCTCTTTAAAGACCTTATATCAACACGATAATAACGCATGATGACTGTTTGACTTCTAGGTTTTTTGATTTCTGGTTTCTAAAGGAAATTGCTCAAAACTTCTCAAAGTAGAAAAGTCGGCATGTATGTACTTATTATCGTGTCGCAATATATCCTTAGGAGGATGAGGTCAAAAAAGTTGATTTTTTTTATTTTATTTTTTATTTACCATTATTTTTATTAGTTTTTATTTATCATTTTTTTTATTTTTTATTTACTGCTTTGTCGATCATTATTATTTTTTTATTTACCATTTTATCTATCATTATTTTTTGTATTTTTTAGTTACCATAAAGGTTTTTTTTTTTGTTTTAGCGATGTTTAGCGATTTATATAAATTAATTAGACAATTGGTAAATAGTATTGCAATGTAAAAATTGTGTTGTGATTTAATTTCTGGGATAGAAATAAAAAGTATTTTGAATGTATAACGTATAATAATAATAATAAAAAAAAAATTGACCATAAAATGCTGTCGACCACAAGATATTCACTAAAAAAATCGAATTTCATTGAGGAAAATCATGGGTAAAGAATATAGCCGCTACCGAAACACGTTCCTCTGTATTCACAGTTGTGGAATTTGTTTATTTGGATTAGTTTGCCCTTGCATCTGTTGTTGCTGTGATAAACTGAATCCTGATCAAATATATATTATATGTAGCCGACAGATCTCAAAATGACGATTTCTTCTTAAAATCGTTAGCATATATTCCACAATATTTACAATGTAATGGTCTAACGTCAACTTCGGACGTCATATATGGACTCATTACTCTTCGGTAATTTGAAGGAAAATAAAATTGTTTGGTTTTGATTTTGTACACATCCAAAAGTACATCAGCGACAAACAGTTTGTAAGCCATTCTAATTGTAAATAACGCTCAATGATTGTGTGTGTGTTGTTTTAGGGCAGCATCGGTAATTTATTCATTACTATATAGATTATAGATCACAGAAATATATAAGCTATTCCATTTAATGTGTTGATTCTGACGAATTTTCTGGTTAAAAATTGTCGCAGTTAAACAATTGTTTCTAATAAAATACACAAAATTATATATGTACCTTAACCGTTACGCTTATTACCTATATTAAAAAAAAAAAAAAAAAAAAAAAAAAAAAAAAAAAAAAAAAACAT
>JAHXMU010000029.1:383294-422940 GCA_019455685.1 Philornis downsi | reverse complement strand
AAAAAAAAAAAAAAAAAAAAAAAAAAAAAAAAAAAAAACCGCGTACATTTGCAATAAACTTATGGAATCCTATACGAAACCGGCGAAAGTTCAACAAAATGCCGTCAAAAAACCTGGCTATATTTTTGTATTTTCACAATGCAATGTATTTTCTTCGTTCTAGATAATGCATTTTCTTTGGTGGCGATGTGGAAATACAAAAATATAGTCATCAGGTTGTTTTAACGATAATATTGTATTGAAAATGTAAAAAAAAAAAAAAAAATAGATAAAAATTAACATCATCGGGCTTTCCCGATGTCGAACGACCCCGCCACACACTAACCCGCCCCAACCGACCGAGGGGGCTCGTCCTTATGGCGCAAGGACATAGCGTACACACCATAATCCGGATTATGGCGGAGAAGTTGCCAGAAGACATCGATGACTAGTCAACGAAAGATAGATAAGGAAACACGATAATACCGAACTTAGAGAGAAGACGTTAAAACGAGTTTTGATGCAAAAAAATTATTATACTCCCGATGTTTTTTTTTCTTTGTATTTATTTTATTCATTTTTTTAAATTTAAATCCGTTCATTCTCGTCTAAAGAAAAAAAACTGAAGATTCCCGCTCTTGAAAATTAAAAAAGTGGAAAAATTTACAAGGGAACGGAATAATCAATTGTTATTTTGTTCTTTGTATGCCTTCCTATTTTCTAAAATTTTCCAGACAAGAATCTTTTGACGCGATTGCGAGTCTGCTATTTTAGATCTACTTTCTTACAAATGTAACCTTTTTTAGTTAGTGACTGACGCAGACGGTTCACGTAGTGGGTCATATTCGGATTTGAAGCGACTTAAGAAAAAAACACTATTTTTGTTTTTTTTTTCCTTATACCAGCGTTTTCGATATTTAATACTCGGCGATTTTACATTACAGCTGACAATATCCATAACTTGAAACGTGAATTAATTCTGTGTAATATTTGATATTTTGGGCATTGTTTGTATTTCGAACATCGCAGAAAAGTTTTTGAACATCATGTAATTATTACGTTTTATAATAGGGCTTTTAGATTTTATGATTTTCGGTCATATTTATCTTATATTTCTTTTTTTTAAGATTTACTATGTTTGATCATATTTCTCGACAACTTTGGATTTATTTCATTGCTCCAATAATTTATGTATTTCTTGTAGGCGCATTTAAATTCTTCAGTATTAGTTATATACATATAGTTATATTACAATGTTGAAAATTTAATTACGGTTTAATTAGAATTACGATTTTAGTTAGAACTGGTTAAATTTTAAACCTATTTATTTATATGGCTATATGTTTGGTGGTATATTTAGAGTTAAAAATAAATAAAGGTTATGATATTATTTTGAAGTTTCCGAAGAATTATCTCTTTGACTTATTTATTTCTTTTTACGAGATTTTAGATTTGTACGAATTTCTTGGCAATATTGCGCTGTAATAATCTTTAAGATCATTATAAATTTGAAACAAATTACGCTCTTATTTATACAAATCCAAGTTTTAGATATTTGCATTTTATACGGTCATTCATTATAATAGATTCCTATGATTGCTAAAAATTATTGTTCAAAATTACATATTGATGGAAGTGAATTTTGTGTTGAAGTATTCAAATTTTATTAGACTATTCGCAAGGCATTCGATGATTGTTTGCATTGTCCTCGGTTCTCAATTATAATTTAGAATTGTATCAAAAATTCGAAAATTTCAAAAAAAAAAAAAAAAAAAAAAAAAAAAAAAAAAAAAAAAAAAAAAAATAAAAAAAAAAAAAAAAAATAAAAAAAAAAAAAAAAAAAAAAAAAAAAAAAAAAAAAAAAAAAAAAAATTTAAAAATAAAAAAAAAAAAAAAAAAAAAAAAAAAAAAAAAAAAAAAAAAAAGTAGCAACATGAACCTAACAGAATTACGACCTTTGATCTAGATTTAGAACGTTTTAACAAATACATATTCTTTGTATTTTGAGTTTATTTCGCCGCATTACGGTTGGGTGTCATAGCAAAACAGTTACCTTACAAAACTAATTATTTATGGGATTTATTTGCTCATGTTTAATATTATATAATTTTTTAACGCAATTGATGAAACTTCGCATTCTCGTTTGTTAAATTTTATATAAAATTGGTTGGTTTTTTCGTTTTTTTTATGGATATTTAAATAAATTCGACTTCAGCACACATAAAATCATTGTGTACACGTATGTAAGCAACATTTATTTAGTCGCATGGGCGGTGAGGGAGCCTAAAATTATTATTAAATTTATTTATGTATATGTATATAAAAGAGTTTGAAACGTAGTGGATTATGGTTAAGAATAAATTGAATTTCAAGAAGTATGGTGACGTAATTTAATGAAATAAATTGTCATTTCGTGCGATCTGGAGCATTCTCAAAATTTGGTTTTTCTGATGCAAGTTTTTCGTAAACTTTGCAGTCAGTGAGTGTGGAATTATTAACTTCCCCAATGTTGATTGATTGTTGATTAATAATGTAATGTTAGTGCCTTCAAAATATATACAGGATCACTCCGTCGGGAGTCTATTGGGCGGATATAGAAAGTAGTTGTTAATCGTAAAGTTGTGAAATGCGCAAGTCATTGTAAATACATTTTTTTTTTTTTGGCCAGTTAAATGATTTCCCTTCTAGTTAATGATTAGATATACATATATAACGAATAACTGTTATTTTTAACTATTTTTTCATTTGCTTTGAATTAGCGATTCCCATAACTTTAAAGTTGTTTTTAATTTAATTAATCTACAGTTTGTGAAGTGACACATTGAATAATCCGCATAAAGCCCGCAATAGTATCAAACGATAAACATCTAATAAATAATTATGATTAACCGCTAAAAGACAATAATAACTCAACGTGTAAATATAGAATTCAACCACGAATTAAACATAAAACTGCGAAATTGTATATATTTCTTTTCAAAGCGTTGAAATTAATTTTTCAGTTCATTTATTATATGAATTTTTTTATTTTACTTTTTTTTTATTAATATTATTAAATATTTTTAATTATGTGCATTTTTATTATTTATATATTTGTTATATCGTTTTCAAGTTATTGATAAAAAAATTTGATTATTACTTTTGGTTATTATTTCATATTTGCAATATTTTTAATTAATTTTTTACCTTATATGCAATGCAATATTTTTTATATGGACTTTTCCAATTTTACAAAAGAAAATTTTATTTTTCAAACCATAATTTTTTTCTTTTCTTTTAGAAGTAAGCATACCACCCCATCATATTTCTAATTTTCAGCTGTTTTAAAAAAATAATTGTAGAATGAAAAAATAGAATTTCAACAAGAAATGATTTCAAATGGAACTTCTAAATTAGAATTTAAAAAGCTCGAATACTAAAAATGTCTCCACTTGTAAAAATATTGTTTTTTTTTTTTTACGAAATGTCACACCCGCACAAAAGATTGTTTAAAAGTACGTAAAAACGAAACTCGTAATTAAATTGTATTTACAAAAACAAGTTAAATTTGTAGAGTTTGATATTTGTTTTGTTAGTTGTATTAATGCACCATTTGGAGCTTCTTGTAATTATATATCTGGGCACCGAACTATTTAATGATATATATGGCCGGAAGGCTTTAAATCACAAGCCAGAAATAAATAAAATATATTGCGACCAGAAGTCGGCTAATGTAGTTATGAAAAAGCCTTAATGAAAGACAACTGATTTTTTGTAATCTCAAATAAAATATATCTCATCTATGCTATATTTGAATAGAAACATTTATAATTTTTCTGAAATATAGTTTTTTGAAATACATTTGGCAACAAATCTGATATTTTTTTTCGGAACATAAACATATTTCTTAGCCGTTTCGTTGAATAGAAACATTCGGATTAACTTGAATTTCAATAGATTATATGATGTTTTTCTCCCAAAAATACAGCAAATTTTTATAAAAAAAAATCGACTAATTTCCCAACTATCCGTAGATTTGTATAGATTTCTTTGGGTCAAATGTTTGGCAAAATTATGGGAATAAAGTTCTATTTGAAAATATTTGCCCCATTTGCAAAGAAGGAAGCTTCATTTCTGGAATAAACTTGTATAACGAAAAATCTTCATAACAAATCAATACGTATAAATATAAGAAATTATAAAGTTATTAAACTATAAAATGTGTATAACAAATTTGACTCAGAGTCTTTTACATATTGAACCATATATCATAATTAATGCATATATTGTAACAAAGTAATGGTTAGAAAATCATACTGCGGAATGCATAACCAATTCAAGACTAAGTTGCAGGGGTTAGAAAAGTTCATTATCCTTATTCGCTTGTGGCACAAACTCAATTGTTTAATTATACAGAATTTAATTCGGTAAGGCCAAGGTATAAATCTAACATAGGCGTACAATAGAGAGCATTAACAGCTTTTAAATCACAAGAAAGCCTTAGTATAATAACAAAGTGGAGCCTAACACCATAACATATGCATATTATAAAGAAAAACAATTTTGCAAAAATAGTACATTTAAAACAAGTATAACATCACATCATATGTAACGAAATAAGAAAACAAACAAATCTCAAATCAACAGTCAAATTCTATAGAATAGTTAACAATATATTTCTGGTATTTGAAGTCCTGACTTTCGTTTTTCGTTATCGTTTTTAAACAAACAATTTATTCATGGAATGTAAAGGGAGTTGTTTTTCGTATATGCGAATTGAATATTAAAAACAATAAATGATACAACACCATAGCATAATTGTTCATTGTACTAAACACAAAAACTAGTGTTAAATAAAAATTTGTAAAAGACAATTTTAATAAATCTAAGGAAACAAAATCAAACAAAAAAAAAAAAAATAAATAAATAAATAAATAAAACAAAAAAGTTCACGAATATATATCATTCAATTATTATATTTGTATTATACTCAGCAGAAGAAGTATAAAAATGCATTATATCAAACAATCAAGTTACTTTTTACATATGATAGTGGTATTTAGAAAGAAGATTTCCATACATATTTATTATAATGTGTATAAGAAAATAGCAAGAGGTGTACAAATCCCTATATTTATATATTGAGAGGGGAATATACATACAAATAATTGTGTATATAAATATTTGTTTACACATAACTATTTGAAATTTATATTTAGGTGAAGAGTTAATCTATTTAGCCGCTGTTGTTGTACAATTTATATTAGAATATACGAAGTATAAGAGTGCTGCAGTGTTTTCAATTGTACTACTGGGTAATTTTGTTATTGTTTAAAAATTTAGTGGACTGTTGTAATAATCGAATAATTGATTAATAAAATAATTTTCACAGAAGGTTGTACGAGTATTTTGCTACAAAATGGAAAACAATACAGATTGCGGATATCCATATAAGTTTAATAAATGTATATATTTTTTTTTTGCATAAAGCGCCATCTATCAAACATTAATTATACTAGAGGCCATTGCCAACGTGTAATTAACAACCGCCATTAAGTACCATTACAGTCGAATGAGTGCCCTTGAACTTTTATACATTGATAGAAAAAAAATTGGTACAATTTTTAATTCCCATGATTTAGTTTTACAATTCCAATATACTTTTTTTTCGTTTAATGTGAATGGAATTTTTCATAAGAAAAATTTTTATAAAACAATTTAAGAAAAATCAAACAATACATTTCACTTTACAAATTTTTTACTTAAAAAAGTAAATAAATATATCCCCCTTTTCTAAATTTATATATATATAAGATTCTGCAAATGAACTTTTGGCCACTTTAAAGTCTTAGAAAATTGACGAAAAATTTCAAAGACAACTCCAATAACTATATGTAGATCACGATTCAATTTAGTGTATTTTTTTAAATTTTAAATTTAATTGCGTGGTTTTCAACATTTTTATATAAAATTTATAACAAAAATAATGTTACAAACAAATTTATACATCATTCAGTTGTGTTAAAGAGGTTAAAGAGACGCTTTAAATGTCAGGAAATTCAATAAAGTTCTACGATCCAAAGAAATTCTGTATTTGGTAGGAGGTGAGGTAATATTTTTGCATAGAAGATTTAAAAGGCACAATTATTATAAACTTTAATTCACAGACAATTGACAATTGGGGTCATTCAACACAATTTATATTAGAGTATAAATGTATGCAGTGTATTGCAATATTTTCACTGTTATAACACAAAGAACAATCCCGATTTCTAGGATGTGAAATGTTTTTTTTTTTCGGGAAGATATTTTTCGCTTCTTCCGGAAGTCGAAGTTTCGAGTTCTGCATTCAGTACTTCGGAAAACTATTACGAAATTGGAAAAAGGGAGATTTTCCGAATATCCTTAAGGGTATATCCATACAAAAATTAAATAATTAGTACAATTTCAAAAGTTATTTTCTTAATACAACTTATGAACCCCAAAATAGAAAATGTGCGTGAAATTGTTGTTCTTAAAACATACATATATATATCTATTTAAAAGATACCGCAATTTAAAAATGCATGATTGGGAGAACTTAACAGGTATATGTGTAACATTTAGTTAATGAATGCACCAAGAGTGCCTGGTGAAATACAATTATATTTGTAACTCGTAACAAAATCACTTAGTGTAAAATATGTACTCGTCGATATACAAGAATGCTTGGCATTACTAACTAGACTTCAATAAAAATAATCCAATAATGCTTGGCATTAATAGATCTTAATACTTTAAGCTTTCACACAAATTTCTCATTTTGTAGTTAAATGTTAGAACATTAACAAAAATCTTTCACAGAAAACTTAAAACGAATTGTTATAGAAAAGTTTATAATGGAAAGAAGAGGATGAAGTACCTGTAACCCATAAACATCATTGCTAGAAAACAATTATATTTCTCAACATATCTGATTTTGTGAAATGTCTTTTTTTTATGATTGAAAAATTATGAGAGTTACAGATTAGAAAATGGGAATTTCTAAGCAGACTTTAAGACAAATGATATATCTAAATGATATTCAAAGAATATATGTAAGCTTTAAACTAAGGGACATTTTTTCACAAACTCAATTACTTTATTCTAATAGGGATGTGCTTAACTGTTAGAACATGGAGACCCTGAAACCACCTTAAGCAATTGCTGTTAAACAATACGTTTATATCTTCTAAGCTAAGCAATATTCTGGCGCATGCACTTTGTGAAATGGCTTCGAAATGTGTACAACAGTTAACACAATGAAGAACGTGTGGACAAGTTTTCTAATAGACGTTTTTTTGCGCCCAAAGGAATAAAAAAACAAATTTAGATATTTCAGTTTGACATTTAAAAGTTGCATACAACATTCTTATTACGTTAGGAAGACAATTATTATACAATAATTTAACATTTGTGAACAGAGAAAATTAGTACAGAATATATGGTTACTATTATAAGATGAATTTGAGCTGTCAGTAAACATATTGAAATACAGCCGCCATAAAAAAAAAAAAAAAAAAAAGAAAAAATACAGACCACTGTATAAATATGGCAGTCTTACAGGAAAATTACATTTCCAATTTTAGGCTATACGAGTATATGTATGTACATTCAACTCTTTTCATGTAACTATTAGTTGAAACAAAATATTACACATTTTCATATAAGATAACAAGAAGCACAATGTATGTTTCAAAACAACCACATAATTTTCCAATATTAGTATGAGAATTCACGTCAAAACATTTCAATTCTAACAAAATTGTAAAAGTGGAAAAATGTGCATCATGAAATATTGTTATTTTTCTCTGTATATTTTTTCCGCTTTTACATTTTGATGTGAATTTCAATAATGAAGTTACAGTTGATATGAAGAACTGTGATAATTGTTACAATACAGTATATATGTGCATATAAAGAAACCATTCAGGGCGTTTGGTAAATCCCAATAAACAGGCTGTTTGCACAGATTTGTTAAATCTAATTTATATGGTAGTTGTAATATGACCGGTGACAATTGATAAAATTACATTTCTACACAACATTAGAAGTATTATTCCTTTAGCGAAAATAAATTGTTGTTCACATTGTGACTGTTAGCACAGTCTGTGGATATATACAAATTTTATGCTACTTTCTAACTGTAATAAGATGAAATACAAGACTATCAATACAGAGAGTTTCCATATACGACTGCGACAAATGTTTAATTACAATAGTATGTTGGAGCATAAAAATGACATTATACTGATATTTAATTATTAAATAGTATAATTATTTAGAATCCCCAAAAAGTGTTCACACAGAACTTGCTAAGAAAATGGGGTTTTTAGTATATGTATAACAGAGGATGGATCATGATCTCAGGTGACCCTGGAGATTGCATTTTGAATTGGTTGGTTATTATTATTTAAAAAACATTTTTCAATGTATTTGTTCACTTGTACATTATACACATAGGGTACAAACAATAACAATCACTATAGCGACATCTTTCGATGGCGATTGAAGAATGGTTAAAATTACGAAAAAGTAGAAGGGCGAGATAATTGTGGTAGTAAATGAAATGTAATTTGTGAATTTACAAGACGACGAAAAGCTGTAATTGTATGTTCTGATATGCTAAAAAATCACTTCAAAGTTAAAAAGGACAGAAAATCCCTAAACAGCTAGTTCTGAGAAGAACTTATTTAATACAATGTGTGTATAACAATTAGTGGATGGAGAAAGTGAAATTTAAAACATTCTTTGAGCAGAATTGCATTTTAAGTAGACAATTTTAAGTGATACAATCTGCATATTTTTTCAATTATAATTTATGATCTTTGTACAATTACTTAGCTATTAGAAACGTGAGAGCAGAATTAGCACATTCATCTAAGTATTCCCCCAATTTTTCGTTAACTACGTAACGATAACAGTGAGAAAAATCACATTATTTAAAATATTATTACAAAATACGTAAGTATGTGAGTGTGAAAGCTGTTACATCACAATCAGTAGAAACGAAAATAAAATTTCGTTTGAGAATAATCTAATATAGTTCGAAAAATAGTTACTATATGATTGTAAAAAATAATGCTCTTAACAAAGCGGCTTTGTTATATGTATCACAGTTAGGGAATGAAGATTATATGGTCGTTAATATTAGCATAATCATACAATTGTTTATTTAAAATGAACTGATATACAATTCTTTATAGTTGAATGTATGTTTTAATATTCGGTTGTGCTATTAACACCAATGAATATACTATATATAAGAGATATTTATTATAATACAATCTCGGAGAATATATTGAATATATTTTGTACAAGTAGAACACTGGAAGGATAATGAAATTGAATGACTGTCTGACTGAATGTTAAGGACAGCCTTAAGCCTGTAATTACTTTTAAAATTGCCACTAAGATTCGCAAGATAATGATTTGTTACAGAAATTTCTGATAACCAATAAATAAGCGGTAGAAGACATATTTTAGGACTATCAGTTGGTTGTTTCCAAATTACAATATAGATGACTTTTCATTATTAATAACAGGACAGCGCAAGGCAAAACGGAAACTTAAGATGCCGCCCAGTTTGTACATTGTATTAATATATCATCCTTTCATAATTTCAACGATGACTTATTTCGTGTATTTATTTTAGTTATTACAAACTGTTATATGAGTATTGAAATTGATTTTATAAAACGTACCCATGTCTATAAGTCTATATATAATTTGTTAATTGGAGTAATGAAAATGGTTTAAATATAAACGAATTATAATCTTAAGTGCGTTGTAATTTTTTGGCTGTTATAGGAGGAAATTATAAAATGAAAATATAAGTAATCGACAGTTGCTATTCATTCGTACGTGTTCGTATAATAGTGTTAAGATTGTACATAACTTCTTTATTAAAATAGGGCACATTGTTATTATTAAAGACATTGTTCTCAACATATGTATTTTATGTATAAATTAAAAATGTAAAGTTAACAAGTCGAATCGGGCTTTTCATGAATTGTTGAACGATACAAATAAATAATTATTTTTGTTTATACAACTTTCTCCGACATTTCGTCGAATATCTTCAGAAAAATAACAATACTTATGTCGTACTTATTGAAATTACGCAGCTGGCAGATATAAAATGCGAAAACAATTACAGAGTATTTGAAAATTCATTTATAACTAACTTTTCTAATACGTTATCTTTGTTACTGCGAACTATTATATATAATGCCAAATTTCCACTCCTAATGTGTCGTAAGATCTGAACATGTCAAACGGACTCTGGCATATTTCAACACATATTTCTGTTCCTTTAAAATATCCTCTAAACTGTTGTAAATAGTTCAACATTTTAATTTGCAAGTTAACGTAAATCACAATTAAGTTGTTTTAGTTATTACAAGCTGTTCTACTGCATTCTACAACCCATTTAAAATACGTAACAGATGTCGGTAGTTATATCGCAAGACGTACACGCTCGTCTTTAAAATTTGTTTTTATACATTTTTCTGTGAATAATTGTAATTGTAAAACAATTGATAACCTTTAGATGAAGTTTAATAGCAAGGTGGGTAAGATTTTAAGTATTGCTTTAGTTGACAAACTGATGCAACAGTTTTAATTATTATATGTTAAATAACTTTCTAGAGCCAGTATATATACAAGAGATAACATCTTTCATTGGTCAGTGGTCGCAAGGAATTTTTTAAAATTACATTTAATGAAAATTTTCATAATTCTAAAGACGTTTTTCGAACGATACTTGATGAAGTGAAATAGTTGCCATAACTATAAGATGGCCTACATCATTATTGTAGACGAAGGAAAGATAACTTTAGGTGACAAATGGAGGAAGAATCTGCTGTTTTTTTGATAACTTAAGACAACAAAGAGGTTTCTTATTTAAAGATTCTTATTAAACATAACCAGCTGTTATACAAATTTCTACACACATGTCAAATGAAATAATCTGGCATAAATTTATAGTACATTTTGTTTATGAGAAGTGAATGGTTAAACGTTAAACATTACGAGAAATTCTAAAGTGTATGTATATTAAATATCTGAAATCTCTTTAAGCGATTTTATATAGGAAAGTGAAAGAATTACATCTTACTTGTTGTCCGTTTTAAAAATTGACAAAGGAGGAAGGTAAGAAGCTAACAACAGAAAGGATTTCATTTACCTATATTATACATAATTGTATATGCTCGTTATAACAAAATATTTGATTTTCTAAAAATAAGCACGTACGTAGTAGTAGAGCGTGGAAAATTTGTATTAATTACATGTTTTTAAGACATCGTGGAAGTGCTGTTTCTTTGTAAAATTTAACATTTTTTGTGTCCAAAAAACACGACACTTTTTGTAGCTATGCCAAAGATTTTCATATTTCTACCAATAAAGCAATTATTTTAAAATCAAAATGCATTCCATACGTATTATATTGTTATAGCCCAATCTTGGGGGATTTTTAGATCATAATGAACAAACAAAAAATACAAAAATTTGGTAATTTAAAATGTATCGATTATACAAATATAAAATCGTATATGTTTGAATAACATAATGTGGAACAGATTTGATAAAAAAAAAGAAAGAAATCATTTGAATAATTTAGATATCAATGAATACACTGCCATAAAATATCAAGTTACTAAAATTATTACAAAACTCCAGGGAACTTACGAATAGGAACTATTGTAACAGAAAAAAATCCACTTGTTAATTAAGTCGTACACAAATTAAAAATGTTTAGTTATATTTTGGGATGAAATTATCATAACTAACTCATAATTGTAGGGATTCGAGAAAATTTATTAAGCAATAAAAAATGTCCATTACAGGAATATTAAAAAATGATTATATATATATAAAATAGATGCAACAACGATTTTGTGATCGAGAAAAAAATATCAAATAGAAATTTAGTGGGAAAATATATACAATTTCGTTTTAGTTTAAGAAATTTCAATATAGTTGAAATTATGATCAGAATTATTCGCCTAAAAATGTCTATACTACAATTTGTTGATCCAAAATTGTGATAAAAAGAAATTTCGTATCGCAATAACATTGAGTGATAATATGGTACTACAGCCAAGTCCCACCCCCCACACATAGTTTCAGATCAAAATCTTCAGGGTATTTGCACAAAATAAAAACAGTGTTTTTGTAGTCAAATCTTTCGGAAAAATTATGTTCAAGTATGGTTTCTTCTTTAAAGTGTATTCCTAAGTATAGTATACGCTTATGCCTACTCGAAATGTGGTGCTTTGCAGTACATGAAGTATTTTTAGAGTCTACAAAATATTGGAAACTATAATAACTACTGCATCTTAGAAAATGCTGTTATAGTTGGTTGGTTTGTTCAGCAAATTATTTCTTTTTTTTACGATTGATGTGCGAAATTTTTAATTTTTAAAACGTTAACGTTTTTTTGTTTCATTATATAAAGTTAAGAAATTATGGAAATTTCTTGATGTTAAGATTATTTTTCCCTCGACTAATGTTTGTATGTTATATTGATATTTGTTGCTTTGTAGTGCTTATATATGTAGTTAGTTTGCATTACTGTTGGTATATAAATTATTGTTGAATTTGTATTGTAGAATTACTATTGTAGAGTAGAACAATGATGAGAACGTAGTGATAGACATGATGATGTGGATCACAGTTTTGCACGATTTTCAAATGTAGTAGATGTAAAATTTTGTGATTTACTTGAAGTGCTAAGTTAGTTGGCAATATTGCAAACAAGGACGTTTAGGTGTGTATATAATGTAAAGCATACGAATTCCTGGACTATCTAAAAGAAAGAGTTGATAAAAAGCTAAGGCGTCATTGATGAAAGGAAGGGAAGGATTGAGTCTGCATTGTAATTATAGGTTTTATATTATAAAACAGAATATAAATGCATTCATTCATCAAGAGAATATTTCTGTAAATTTTAAATAAAAGTGAGAAGAGCTGTGTGTATTACCTCACCCAATTTCTTATGCAGCTTCACGCAGAAACGAGTTGGAGACTTTAATATAATAAAATTTTCAAATCTGTGGGGAAGTTAAAAGTTACGATTTGAACCGTTGTACTTTTATACCTAAACTTTTGTGATACAACATCATAAAATTAAAGAAAGCTCTCAAATGTCTAGAATCCTGTTTTAAGTCTTACTTACAATTTATCGATGAAATGTAGTATTGATGGAAGATGAACTTACGTTTTAAAATTGCAATGGGGAAGACGTCGAAAATCAAAACGTTGGCTGCATCAATTTCATGCTGATAAAAATCAATTTGTAGTGAACTGAATGATGACTGGGAAGATCTCCTGAAAATCCTATTTGATATGGCAGATGTTGAAATGTTGATTGAAATATTTCGATAAATGTTGAAGTTTCAAAATGAAATTTTGTAGTTGTAGCTCCGTGTGATAATAAATTTTGTAATAAGGTTGGCGACGACATTGATTAAATGTTGAGAGGATCTTGGTAAATTCGTCGTATGAAGATATAGTTTTTAGTTGCAATTATGTTTTGATTAATATCTTACATAAGATGTCTTATAGTGCAGCAGTGGAATTTTCGCCGTGGATGTTGAAGTGAAACAAAAGATAAAAACGGCACCTCTGGATGTGGAAGTGACGAAATCGTACATTTTAAAAAATTTTTAAGATACTAGATAATTAAGCAGGCTTTGAATGAGAACGCACATATTTCAATGATATTTGACCATTACAATTTCTTTAGAAAGATTGAACATTTTGAAAGAGCGATGGGGCAGGATATTCATATCAATACGATGGAAGCTAAGGTAAAGTTGAATTTTAGTAGCCGTTGGGAATATTGTCTGTGTTCTTTTCCTTTTTTTTTTTTCTTTTTTGTTGTAGCTGAAAGTTGAGGTTATATTCAAAATATTATAGTCGAGACTTTGGGGTCAAATAAATAAAAACCTTCAAGTTCTAAATACAAAAATATCGGAAATGTATCCAAAACAAATTTTACAGAAATTGAAATGATTGAAATACATTTATGGCGAATAAATAATGTGGTATAAAGTTGACAAAATTGTTTGAAGGCTGAGAGGATGTTGTTGGGGATGTGGTGTTTGGATCTGGTACAGTTGAAGTTGGATTTTTTGAAATGTGCAGCATTGGAGGTCAGAGTTATGTTGTTATAGTTTTGAAGTCGTGGTTACATTTTGAAGTGTTGCAGTGTTGTATTGTAGTTGAAGTTACCGTTGACGTTGAGTTAAAAAAAATTGTGGGATTACAAAAATTAAAAAAACTCCCAGAAAATGCAGAGAATATAAATCGTTGACTAAATCATGATTCTTTGATTTGATTCTGATTCTTTCCTGCCTCTAACTGGAGTTAATTGTTGTTAAGGTTTCATTTGAGAACTGGCAGGAAATGTCCAGTTATAATGTTGGTGAATATTGAGGTTTTATAGTTGCAGTTGAAACTTGGAGATTTAGAATGCCAAAGGAATTAAAAAAGGTCCATTTATAGATGAAAAGTATTTAAAAAAATTTGTAGTTGCATCAAAAAAATTCCCAACATTTTGAAACAAATGTTGTAGTCCAGCGTTGAATTGATACGTTCAGAAGTTTTATAGTTGCAGCTAAGTTCCGTAATGTTGAAGTGGTGTAGAAAAAAAACCAAATGAACATTCTAGATGTAAAGAAATATGGGATGTATACACATTTTTAAAGGAATTTAAGAGATTGATAGAAAAGCTGATTTTCAAAGAAATTTCATAAATTTCGAAGTGAGCTTTGATCTTCGATAAAATATTATAGTTTAGTAGCGTTGAATTGATGTGTTCAGCAGAAGTTCCGTGATAAATGTTGAAGTGGTGTTAAAAAAACCGAATGATGTAGAAATGTGGGATCTATCTTATCTATACACATTTTAAAGAAATTTAAGAGATTAATTGAAAAGCTGATTTTCAAAGAAATTTCATAAATTCTGACGTGAGCTTTGATCTTCGATAAAATCTTATTGTTCAGCGTTGAATTGATGCGTTCAGCAGTTTTATAGCTGCAGCTGAGGTTCCGTGATAAATGTTGGAGTGGTGTTGACCCGAATGATGTAGAAATGGGAATTTAAGATATTGATAGAAAAGCTGATTATCAAAGAAATTTCATAAATTTCGATAAAATTTTTTGAACATTGCATAAATGTTAAGTTGTGTTGAAGTTGAGTCGCAGTTGTCTTGTCGTCGAAGTTTCCTTTGATATGTTGCAATAGTAAAATGTTGTACTATAACATTGCTGGATGTTGATTTTACGTTTGAATTTATGTCGTTGTAGCTGAGGTTTTGATTATGAAGGAAAGGAAAACATCGGCATAATATAAGTATTAAAGATCAACTTAGGAGATTTTGGCCGCAAATATTTGTTTATATCAGCAAATAATCTTAATAAAAGTAAGAATCTTTCTAATGCAATATTTGAAGTTTTGCAAATAATTACATTTTTCGAACATGCTTGTACATTTTATATGATGAAGTTGGGATTGAAGTTTTGCAGTTGTAATTGATGTTCCCTCTGTTAGAGGCTGAAGTGAAATAATAAAATATTGAGAAAATGGTAGAAGGCATACATTTCAAAGAAGTAGGATGCCTGATGATAAATAATAGTGGTGTCTGCCATGTTCAATGGTGTTCGATAAAACAATACATTTGTTTTTAAGCTGGGGAAAATTGGTTGAAGAATGGTGGAAACCTCCGCAAAATTCAGTGTGAAGTGATGATCTTGAAGTCGGTTTTTAGTTCCACTAGACTTGAAATGTTGTAGTGAGTGTACTAGTTTAGCACCGGAAATTCAGGTTTCGTTTTGAAATCCTGTAGTAGCTGTGTTTAGACTTTTGTAGTAGTAATAGTAGATGACATGCCTCTCGTTAGATGATGAATTGAAGTTATAAAACTGGGTTCTCCAGATAACAAATATCGGAAAATACGTTGAAGACATAAATTTAAATGAAAACTTACATGTTTAAATATATGTCCTAATTTTCAATGAAATTTGGCAATAAATTTGTGATAAAATTTTGAAAATTGACTCAAAGCCGGAAGGGTCTTCTTCATGCGGTGCTCTTACAAGTTTGTATTTATAGTTGATGCAAATGTTTTGCTTGCAGTCTTCAAATGCTGTTAGTGTTGATTTTGATTCTTCTCTGTAATCCATTGGTGTGAGACAGATTTAATTTTTAATAGTTGTCCAAGTTGGATATTTAAAAAAAAAACTGGACAAAGTATCTTTATGTTGGATGATCTGAGTAATCTATAGTGTTTGTACGCTAGAATATTAATTTCAGTTGAGTCAAATCTTTGTGTGAAATATTGCAATTAAAGTATTGTTGGATTGTTGTGTAGAAAGATCAAGTGGCCTTTTAAAGTTCTGCAGTTGTAGTTGGAGCTGTGTTGCAGGTGCTATACTGAAGTAAGGAAAGATAATACTTGGATTTCTTATATGCAAAGTAACGGGAAAAGTTGAGAAAAAAAATCGATATATAATGTTGCTGGATGATGAATTTATTCCCGTAATCTTGTAGTTCCCGCTGGATATTGTAGCAAAACATATGGGATCTCCCAAAACAAAAACATAATAGTTCTTAAATCTTCTTAAAATCTTGGGAGAAAAGTTGAATCTCACCGATTTCATGCTAGTGTTGTTGTTGGTTTTAATCAAATGTTATGAAATGTTGTATTGCAGTGTACTCGATAAAATTATTTTTGATGTGTTTATTTGTAATCAAAGTTCAGTTTCCTAGGCCAAAGTGAAACAAAAATGTCAACCTTCTAGATGCAAAAATATCGGCAAAATGTTTCAGACACACAAAATTAGTGAAAAAATAACTCCATTTTAGAGATGCTATACTCCATTATATTCCAGGATTTGCTATTTGGTGTTGTTTGGTGTGTAATAAAACTTATCCATAAGGTAGGAAAAATTGGCTTGAATCTTGTTGAATTTATGTTGGAGATGTAAGTTAAGTTGCTGATGAAATCATGTTTGAGGTTTTGTTTATCGAAGCTCAACCGTGTCAGATGAAGTGCAATAAAAATAGGGGAAAACTGGAAAATGGCTGGGAATTACTTCACTTTGTTTTTGAAGTGTTGCAGGATACGACGATACTAATCAAGTTACTTTCTAAAGAATAATATAATAATAGTTGACAGATGTTGAAAAATAGAGGTGGACTTTGAAGTCGTGATATAAATCTTGCAGTTGAAAGAGAGTCATTGAAGATACATCTAATACGTGTAAGATTAAATTGATGATCCTTGGGAAATTAGTTCAGCAAACTGAAGACCTCCAGGCAGGTGACAAAGTAATGCAACTGAGATGTCAATAATACGGAAATATAATTTGTAGTTTTTCCTAGATGCAAAGGTATCAGTAATAGACGAAATTATTACTGCAAAATTATTGGTAATAGAAAAAATTATAAGTTTTTACTGGAAAGAAAATGATCGAAAATCCAATTTCGTTCAATTCACGGTGTTTTCGAAAACACATTCACAGAAGACTGGGAATTCTACAACTTTGTGTTTGAAATGTTTAAGTTGACGCCGCCGCTCGATTTAAATTTAAGGTTACGTAGTTGCAGTTGAATCTTCACGCCGATAATGGAGATAAAAACACGACAACGTTGAGAGAAATCCGGTAACTCATTTATGTTTAAAGTGCTGCAGGTTGAGTTGATGTAAGATTATTTTTGACCTGTTGCTGGCTGAATTGATAGCAAAAATCAAGCTTAAGGTGGTGTTGTCGAAGCATCAGTTTAAGAAAAATTCATGTGAAAGGATGTCTTGAAAGAAATCTTGCAATTGAAATAAGATTAAAAGGTCGATTATAGATCTCCGTTTGTATAATGTTGTACTGTTGATGGTATTTGAAATAAATAAGGTTGCCTTTGAAATTTCCTGGAATTTACTTCGGAGTAATTGCATTAGAAGTTTTGCGTCTAAAAATGAATAGAAATAAAAACAGGACAAAACCTGGAGGACGGGAATTTTTTTGAATTTATGTTTAAAATTGTTGATGGTTGAGTGAAGTTAGCTCTAAAATGAAGCTAACTAGATTGATAATGAACTTAAGTTTGAAGCTTTGTAGTTGAAGTTGAAGCTCAAGTGCCTGATGTTGGAGAAAAATTAATACTCTTGACGTTGGTCCAAAGATGAATATTGATTTTTGAATGCTGTATTTCGTTGAATTCTTGAAAGAACTTTGATGTTTGACCGTTGAAAATTTTACGCAGAAAAAATGTGAACTACGTTGCCACTGAAACTATATTTGAAGTTTTGTCGTTGTAGTTGAAGAAATTTCTTGTCAGGTAATAAACGAAAATAAAAATTGGACCAAATTGGAGATGGTTAAGGATTTCTTGATTTTGTGTTTGATATTTTGCAGTTGATGACATTTGAAGTGTTGCAGGTTGAGTTGATAATGAACATAAGTTTGAAGTACTGTAGTTGAAGATGTTCCCAATATCAAATGTTGAAGGGAAGTGAAAAAACCGTTGAGTGTAAAATGTTGGGAACACATTGCATCCTTACCATTTGATTTATAGAGAAGACAAAATTGGTTACAATGGATATGGTTTTTAAAATTGTAACTTGAAATCTTGCTGATGAAGTCCATATTGAAGACCAGGGATTAAAGCTCTATTTAAAATATATAAATTTGCCATTAAAAAGCCGGAAACTAATAATACGAAGATTAAATTTATATTTAGTCCTAGATGCACAGATATCGAGAATAGGCACCGCAAATATAAAGTTGGTGTTTTACCATTCGATTCATAGAGAAGATTGAATGAACAAAATCTTATAGCTGCATACTAATGTTGAAGTTTCGTAGGTAATGGTAGTGAAAAAGCGCCGAAGCGGCAATGATGACGGTGTATCAATGTTTCAGAGCTGCGAAGTAATGCTGGAGTTTCGTATGTAATGACGAAATTTTGTACAATATGGAAGATAGTGAAGGCGTTTGGAAGGTAATATTAAAATCTTGATCTTCATTAAAGGAAAAATATACGGCGAATTTGTTGAATTAGAAAAGGTAATAGTTATAGAGAGCAATTCAGGAAACAAGACGTTTTGTAACTGGTGATGATGCCAACTTTTTGTGGTAATGATGATTTTAATGATGGCGATAGCTGCGCTATTTAGGTATTGTATTGCGGCAGGAGTAGAGAGGGATGGGGGAAAACGGTTTGTAGTTGTTGTTTTGTGTTAATAGTTGTAGGTTGTAGTTGTAGTTTTGTGTTAAAAGTGCTGGTGCAATTGTGTGTTTTCGATTCCAAAGCAAAGGGACTTGGTTGCAGACATTGAAAATAGAATTTGCACGTGGAGTTGATATAAGACAGGGCTTTGATGACAGCTGAAAATTAAATTAGTTCAGGGAATTGTTATCAGACCCGCTTCGATAAAATGAAACATTTAAAATTATTTGAATGTAATTCTGGCCTAGGTAACTTTTCAGATATCCTTAAAGTAAAAATTCATATTGTTTTCGCATTTTAACAGGCTAGAAAATAATTGAACGAGTCCCAAATGTTGATTGTTGAATTGATGAACGAAGGCGATGCACGGTTTGGCCAAACCATGATAATATATCGTTGTTACTCTGCAATCCCATAATGGTCTAGTGGTTAAGGTGTTGATTGCTATAATGATGTAGACAAGAAGCGAATGTTTTTCTGTTCTCAGTTATTACAGATATGATTATTACGCAGTTGTATTATAATGTTCTATTGATCTGATGACTGTTGAATAGACATATTATAATCATACATGCAGGAAAGGGAAGCTTTTATGTTTATAGTTTGTTAATAATTTAAAAATTCAGTGATCATATATAATTTCATAATAGTACATATCCCAGAAGCGAATTTTTTCGTTTATTAAAATTATGAATTCTAAGATCATTATATGTTTATTTGATTTTATATCATGTTTAGACAAACGGACAGTTTTGATTGGCATTGTAGGTAAGCTGAAAGGATAAATAATTGTCACCTTGGATAATACATGTAGAATTTTTAATTAATTTTAGTTAATAGTTTATAAAACCACTCTTTGGTGAAGACATAACGAACAAAAAATAGATTTTGCAAATAAGGTTCCGGAAACATAATACATAATATAAAGAAATGAAATGTACATAAAAAACTATTAAATAATAAGCATAAGGGACAAATTTCAGCGAACGCTATATTAAATACTTTTGTTATATTCCAATATATTACCAATTGTTTTTGTTGATTGTTGCCGAGTAATACAATTTTGTTTCTGTAGGTATACGCTGACTGCTGGTTGTCTAGAAATGTAAATAACATAGCGAAAGCCAAGTGTGTTCGTTGATTGCTGAAAGTCAAGGGCTGTTTGGTTCCATAAAAATGTAAATTATGTTTAAAATTCAAGTAATTTCATATTTGAAAAACTGTTATTACTTATCACTAGAAGTTGTAGTGTAGTTGTATGTTGATTGTGATATCTACATTTCAAAGAAGGAAATTCACGTAAGAAGTTTAGAATAATGAATTCTAAATTCAATATACAGAGTTAAAAGTAAGGAAAAGACAAGTGAGGTTTCTTTGTAAAATTATGAAATATCACAAATTACGATGAAATATAAAACAGTTTCTCTTCCGCCTTCCTAAAGGAGACAATCAATGCATGTACAATTTTCTGACAGTTGCTTCAGCGCGTTTTCAATTTTTTTTAACTTTTCTTTAAATTTAGGGGGAACTATGCCCGCATCCAAAAATATTTAAAATGAAAAGTTCGCTTAAAATTGTTTTGTGTAAAGGAAACAAAAATAAAGGTCCAATGATATGCATTATATGGGGTTATTCGATAGATAAATTATTATAATTAAATATTGTTGTATTAAATATTGATCCAAAACATACACAAGAGCAAAATATATAGTAATAAGGTCATCAACAGATATATATTATATATATAATTAGAGCGAATAAAGTTTATGCACAGAAATATTGGAAGAAAAAATTAAACCACTGGGGGAATGGGGGGTGGGAGGTCCATGACAGTGTATGAAAGCAGCTTTTATGCTACCACACTATATATAGTATTCGCATACAAAACATTACACAATTTTTGACAAAACTGAAAAAAATCCACGGACCCTAAAAAAAGAATTTTTTTTTTACATTTGTAGAGCATATAAAGGGAGACCATATCTCCGATTAGTTCTAGCAATAAATTTAAGCCCTTGATCAGAATTTATTATTATTATATTTATATTAGAATTTATATCAGAATTTATTATATTTATATTATGTTATTATAGTTTTTAATTATATTTCTTATTGTTTTCATTATTTTTAGAATTTATTTCTTGTTAATATTATTTCACTCATTTTATACAGTTTGATTTTTCTACTATTAATTTTTTACTGTATGTTTATTTTTTTGTCTACAAAATGAATGCGGAAATTTTTCCTTTTTTAAAATTTGTTTAAATATATATCCGAGTTTCATTTTGCCTATTCAATTAACTACAAATGTAACCCGTTGCTTGAATGTCCTTTGTAGTTATATTATTTAGGACAACATAGTTTTTAAGTCAAATGCGGCATCATATCTAACCAACGTATTTAAGAGTTGTCTTTCATTCTTAATTTTTGTTATATTGTTGTATTGTATTGTATTGTTGTTGTCGGCCATTACTATTAGAATATTTTGAAACGTAAATGTTGTTTTAGTAAAAAGTGTTCCGCATATCATTAATAAATTAAATGAACGAACCGCAGTGACACTTATAGCCTATAAATTATACTATTCTATGTATTTGAATGCCCAAATTTTGTGCTTTATTTGAATTTATTTAAATATCCATTTGAATTTGTTTGTTGCATATTTGTTGACATGTTTTAAGTTATGTGTTTTTTTAATCGCGAGACTCTCCATCTAGAAGTTTTCTTGAAATTATATTGTTTAGTAAATATTATTTGTAATTGTTTATTGTTGAATGCTTCTAAAGCATTTTTCGGCTAGATTTTAATGTAGTTTCTAGCAGTCTCATTAATTAGTCAAACATATTTGAATTTACCGAGTTGATTCAAATGATTTAGTGTAATGGGGTTTAATACAGACAAGTGATTTATGTCGTAAACATGGTTGATATCTCATACGTGCTGAATTTCCAAATATAGAAGTTTCCCCAAATGATATTCGGTATGGAGGAGGAATTCTCTCATATGCCCATTAATGAAATAGTGTTTTTTATATAAACATCTTGTCTATATTTTCGCAAACAGAATGAACGGATTAGGGTGACTGAATTTTCAAACACAACTTGATATTTATATGTATATTTTTTATTTGTCCGATGTTACCGAATATTTTTAGTTATTATTTATTTTAACCAAATTAGATTTATATCTACTAGTATTAATATTAGTTGCTAATGCAACTAACAAACATATAGGGGGAAAAATTGTATATATACAAGCCAAATATCCATAAATATGTTCCATTAATTTAGTACCGCTTTTAAAGCTGTAACCTCGCATTAATATAATTTTAAATTTATTAAAGGTTTATATTAATTAATTATTATTGCTTTATATTCATTTAGAGCAAATACGCATATTTATTTGGTAAGTAACGCACGCAAACCATTCACATTTATCGACGTTCATTCCTCCTCTACTTTTATACAATTTTTCATTTATATTCTTATTAAATTACAACCAAATAGACCTTCAGTGTTATTTTAAATCTAAAATCGTAGGCATTTCGGTTCTCAACATACAGTAAAAAGACACGTTTCACACAATTCTCTTAGACATGACTTCTCAGAAACGACTCGTCGTTCTACTTATATTTTGGTTATACCCATTTGCACCTAGTAAAAAATTTATTCTTAGTCATATTCCATGTATTATAATCTAAATACTTCCGCTCACATCGCATGCCAGAATAACGCAGGCCTTGATTAAACGCATATATATTGTCTATAAATGCTTATTCTAAGTCCATGTATATTTATATAGATTTCCTTTCAATAGATTTATTCTTCAGACTATGGCAGCGGGTACCTACTATCTTCGGTTTGGACTGCATTGCATTGTTTACCAGTTTTTTTACAATACATTTAAATTTCGAAAATGCTTTCATCTGCTGATCACGTACGTAATTCCTTTGCAAACAAAACATGGAGTTATTGAATTTAATTTCTTGTGGAATACTTTTTTCGTTTTGTTATTTTAAAGTAGTATTTTTTTTCGGCAAATTTTAATTTACATAAATGATTAGGGCATTGCAATTTAACTGCTAAACAACTTTGGCTAGCGGGGATTAACGCCTTTTACATTTCATACATCAACTAAATATAATAAAATAGTTTGTGAGCCAGCTATGGTAAAAGATTTTCATTATTTTACAAAAATATTAAATACCCATTTCAACATTTTACTAATTTCATTTTGTTACAATTCTCATATCGCCCAGCACGACGGACTCTTACACACGCAACCTCCTTCGTACTTGTGGTAAGCACAAGTTTCAACTAATATCATTATAATTATCACGACTGAGTTAAATCTTTCAGACAATTTTTCACTCAACTTTTTGTTACGTCATATTCATTCGCTCGATTTAAAATCATTGCAATTTATTTTGAATCTATATTCTTGAAATCGGAAATACCACCTATATTATAGAAAAAAAAAAGTTGGCTGATTATCATATAAATTAAAAATTTCCATTGAAGTTTTTAGTTATCATTCTGTGATTCCAATTTAAATTTAATTAGGTTCGCATTCATACTAAATTGTATTACCTTATGACAATCACGCTATTATTCATTCGAAATGTGAACTTAACTCTTAATATTTATTTTTAATTAAAATTTATGCCTTTCATTCGAAGCCCATTTTGTATTATTTTTCTTTAACTACTTATAACCGCATGTGTACGCAAAATCTCGTTTAACACTTTTTTCTGTAATTTTTCGTTCATCTTATATTTTTCTTATACGACATAAATTCAACATGGTACTCTGGCTCACATATAACTCGCATTTCAATTTGTACTTTAAATTAATAAACCAATTATTTTCTATTTATAACCGCCTGCATTTGTATCTTATTCGCATATATTTACTCCATATCTCAAGATTTTCCCTTTTTTACGATTTCTATTCACGCCTCATAATACATTCAATCCTGCAAACTGATATCCGTAGGTTTTGCTTATTACTCATATCTTTAAAATTCGCCCTCTTATTTTAAGACGTTGATTTAGTCCCTAATGTATATGCACATCCACATTCTCATTTATATTCA
The DNA here is from genome assembly GCA_019455685.1 of Philornis downsi. Taxonomy (NCBI): domain Eukaryota; kingdom Metazoa; phylum Arthropoda; class Insecta; order Diptera; family Muscidae; genus Philornis; species Philornis downsi. The sequence goes on along the minus strand of JAHXMU010000029.1, from coordinate 398,637 downwards.
TTGCTAAATCTATATGTAAATAAAATTTGTGTATTACGCATTTCTGCATTAAATTTAGATATATTTATAATTATATAAAAATATGTTGGAGACCCTCTATTCTTATTGTGTTGCAGCTATGGTTTGGTCATTTTAATGTTTCGCCCTGTTGGTTTTCTTTTACAGTTATTACATCTTAAACACTTTTCTCAAGGGTTTTTAGTCAATCTTCCATTCTACAAGCGCGCTCTCTTTCACTGAATATACTCATGTGTATTTTACCATCATCCTTCCCCTCAAACTGTTAAATTCATTCTTTCTAATATGATCATTGCTCCAATCAATCCATACCACCACAACTTTTGTTACTAAATTATCGTTAATTCCGCAACTTTTTGTTTAAATTCACATTTATTCTCATTCATACTCATCATCTCACAATTCTGTACAAACTCAAATCGCTCGCAAATCACTGAATCATCCGTCCACTCAATTACTTTCATTTAAATTCCGATGGATTCTAGTGTCACAATACATTATCGATTCTTATCCTTAACATCTTACTTCTCTATTTACTCAATTTACGTTCTTTCTCTTATACGAATATTCGTTCTCACCAACATTCGACTTAAATTCTATTCGCTTTGGGTTAAGTTTCATTGCTCGATTCGATATCAAACGTATTCGCATGCATTTATACTCCTACTGGTGTTTCAAGATCTTTGTGGTTATTACTCGTATTCAATGGGCTTTTGTAATTTTTTAAACATTAGAAACCAGTATTTTTCTGTTGACTAACAACCGCTTGAAATCTTCTAAATTCTCTCATGAATGCGCCTTATTTGTATATTAATAACTGCAATTTTGCACTTTTGATTTAATTCATTTTTTTTTTCTTCAGTTTCCCTTTCAAATTGTTACCTACGATATCAACGATTTACTGTAATAATACTCTCTTAGACTTGCGTAAGATATCAGTCACATTTTAAGTTATTGTGTATTCTTTCTCATTACACATCTCACCAATTCACTCAATTCCTTTTGCCCATAAGATTTCCTTCTATACTTGTTATACTCATTCACCAGCATTTTAGTCTTCAAAAAATTCGATCCACATATAAGATAAGCAAATATTAAATACATTATTTACTACTTTATATCCCATTTTATTCCATTCATATCACTGAAATTCATGACCATAATTTTTAGAAGAATCAAAAACAATAAAAAAAAATTGTATTTTTCCTTATTTGCAAAAAATTATAACCGCAGTAGATGAATCGGAGGGGACCCTAAACAAAACAAAAGCAAATACATTGATTTTTATAAGTAAGGTAAAACAACGACGGGCACGCCATCTATCACCCATTAATTTCATTATTATTATAGAAACAGCCTTAATCAACCGCAAATTAGCGCAGTTGGAAGTATTTACTTTAATTGAACTTTTAAATTTTGTTACAACTCCCATGTTTTTGCCAACATACACTATTATTATAACCACATTTAATGAGCTATATATGTATCTTTAATACACCACTGTTTTATCGCGCCAATGTCAATCAGAATAGCATTTTTTGGACGCTAGGTCTTGTAGCACACTATTTAACGTCAAAACATTAATAAAAAATGAATTCTGCTAAAAACCGCCGCATATGCCAAAGGTTTTTTTCGCTTCCGTTTGAAATCATAATATTTGTCAATTTGGATTATTCTGTAACATTTTTATTGTAATATATAACAATATATTTTTTTATAATATAAATAGTATTTATCGCAAAATACGCTTTTTTGATTCAATTACATATTATTAGACGACAGTTCAAAAAAAAAAAAAAATAATAATAATAATTTTTAACAAAAACTGCGCGCTTTATATTGTTGTATACGAGTTTCACAGTAAAAGCAATTTGACAAACTGTTTCGACAAAAACGGAGACACATCGATATAAAAGCCCAACACAATGGAAACATATAACTCGTTCACCACCTTCCACACATTGATTGTACTATTTCAGAAAATTTGTCTCCTAGACATACAACTACGGCTTGCTAAACGTTTTATCGCAATCGCAATAATGATACAGAAGCCTACTATGAAATCGCATTTATTCATAATTACGAAGCCCATTTGTTTGTAAAATACCCACATTTGATTCCTTCTTATTCACATCTACATTTATAGTTTTCTTATTTCATACAGATTTTGAATTTCAACAAATCTAATTAAATCATTTTAGTATCTCATACTCTGACGCAATTAGTAAATCGAATATATTTTGATTAGAATACAATATACATATTACTATTCTTCTTCCCATTGAAATTGTCTTGTCAATAACATTCAATTTTATGGCATGGCCGCTGCATAAAAAACATAAATAATGTATTCACGATTTAATCTTTTCTTCGAATTCCAAACACATCACCCTCTATCGCATATTTATAGCACCATTATACGAAGTTTTTCACCATACGTGAAAATATGACTTGAAAAAACTTTGCCGCAAACGCAATAATGATAGAGAAGTCTATGTCGGATAGGCACACTTTAGAGTTATAAAAACGCATAATTTTTGTAACAGGACAATACTGAAGCTATTACGATTGCAACGACGATATTGGATTTCCTCATTTCATCTCTATATTTACAATTTGTGCTCCAATTTTCTTATGTATATAACTTTAATTTGTGATTCAAAAATAACTCGTAAACTCGATATGATTGTCTTCGATTCTTTATTTCATATTCTTGACGCTTGCAACTGAAATCTATTTTCATTCTTTCTTTACCATTAAGGCACTTTTCTAATTCACAATTCGGACATAATTAATCAATTAGTGCTTTGCAAACAATTGTGTTTCTAATGTAATAGAATGTTGTAATTTGTAACGATATCTCAAATGTTCTATTCTGACTATTAATATAGCCGTAATTTCAAAGACTGCAATTTAGTATTGTATATTAACCGTTCTTCCCCAGTTTGTATCTTTGGACTTTTCTCAACTTTGTAAAATGTTAATTCTTTTTATTTTATGTATAATAAATAATATAACTTGTCGATTTTTTTCGCATTATCGACTATTTTATCGCCTATTTTAATAATCCAGCATCTTGTCATTCGCACCCATATTTCTATAATTAGTCATAAGCATCTCATATTCAATCAATCTTTTTTATATTTCCAACCCTAATGCAGTTTCACATTTTATTCTTATTTCATTTCTTTTCATTCATTCGCAAACGTCTATGAATCATTTTATTTCATTTCTTTTCATTCATTCGCAAACGTCTATGAATCATTTTATTTCATTTCAATTCATTCATTATAGTAATTTCGGAAACATACAATTGCAATTTCATCTGCGCGCAAACGCCTATAAATTAGTTGTTATATATTAGACAGCCATGTCTGATTTGCTCACTTTCATGATATCCCCCATTCATTTGGATTTTCGTACTGGCTTTAAATTACTCATATTTTTATATAATATAAATTATGACTTACAATCCTTGCGCTAAAACACAAATCATGTCTTACCAGACAACGCAGCCCGTCACCAAAAGCACGTTATCAAAAACTTATTCGTATGTTTCTCATATTCAAGCATTATAATACAAATGACTCTCTTCATATTCAGTTCTCACAAACATCCATTACATTCTATATTCATAGTCGTATTTCTTTCTACTTTCCACCTCTTTGCTTTCAATACATAATGCCGGCATAATTTTCTACATCACCTAATCGAACGCACTCGTCACCCATATCTCAAAATTTACATAACATTACATCCATCCATTATGTCGGAACACATCATATGACGCTTTCATAAATAAATCTCATTTGTTACAATCCTTTACTTAACAAACTACTTTAACGCACAATTATTCTAATCACATCTCATCATCATACCTACTCATTCCCATATATTACTCTAATATAACTCTCTCAAAATGGTACTAATGCTCATACCTAAATAATTGAAGCGCCACCTATGGTGTATTAAATGAACGTCATTCCTACAACTGGATATCAACCACACGCTAGGTAATATAGCTAATTTCATTCTCATTTACAATTAAAGGGATATTCCTTACTACCATTATTCGCCACCTACTCTGTGTTTAACCGTATTCAGAGAACACTTGCATATTTCAACTTTATACCATCCAGAGCATAATAACTTTGAGCCAGTTACTAGTGAACAGATGTGCAGACCGTCAACAAAGGAATTCACATTCCCTAACTCCCTTTTTTTTCTTATTGTCTCACCAACTCAAACGTTTTTTCTCGAATTTTCTGATCACCATTCACATATCTGAACTATCGCCCATTGTTTATCTGGAATTTTTGGTATGAGACAATTTTATACTTTTATCGCTTATTTTCTAATTTCCATATTCAGTTAAAAACATTCATTTTCTAACTGTACCATTCAGATTGATGTACGAATATACTACATGAGGTAGAAGTTTCAGTTTTCAAAGTTTTCAAAGTTTGCAGGTCTCTCTGAAATTAAATTAAGTTTTAGGCATTTACTATGGCGTGCAATTTCGTACTGTACTCTAATAATACAATTTTAAAAATCGGTAATATGACTAACGAAAATGGCAAAAATTACTAAGATAATCTGCAAAATGCATTGAAAAGAGCGTTACAAAACTGCCTTGTTGCTCGAATCAATTTAACTTTCACTGCGGATCGAATTATAAACTTTACACATGGCCCTTCTATGGGATTTGACTTATTCGTGGCGCAGGCAGCATCAAACCAGACATAAAGTATACACTTCGCATTCACGGTGATTCCCTTTTATTCTCACTGTCACAACTCTAGTTTCCCACTGTCACTCCTATTAATTGGTTTCATCCATAAATTGTTGAATATTCTTCACACTTTCGTCACTCATTTTCAAACTCCCTTACTCAATTCAAAACATGCACACCCCACTCGGTTACACAACCCATTTTGATTCTCTCTGGTAAATTTTCGATCGTGCAATCTCACACCTTGATACTCAAATCTTCACGCCTGTAAGTAACATATGTGACTCTCATCCCATTTTATACACATGCTTACATTTCTTCATTTTTTACGTACTAACACACATGTTATCCACCTCAAACCACTCATCCACCAGCCACTTTCTATAACATTTTCTATACTCAATTACATTCTAATCTCCATTCATTTTATTTGGGTTTTCTCATTCTCGCTACCAGTCGATGTGTCTGCAATCATCCCACAACGTAATTCACGCAATTCTCAACATTTAATAAATTTCCCATTCATCTGGATTCCCTTTGTTGCTCATTTTTAACATTTTTTTCTTCTTTTTTTTCATTTCTACCATCTATTGAGGTTTCTGCAATCAACACACGTCAGTGGAAGCAATTCATTCGTTTGGATTCCCTTTGATACTCATTTTAGCTATCACACATCTCAAACTTGCTTACTCAAATAATTTTATAGTTATCCATTCTCAATTCCCCAGTTACTAGCGAACATCAATCGATAATATGCGACACAACTAGCATTCATATCGATTCCCCCCTTTAGACCTCATTATCTCATGACGCATTCAAAGTTTGTTTTGACACGTGAAGAAATACACAATTCGCACTCGTTTTAGTTAGCCCAAACCAACATAACAAATATTTCACATCATTTTCCATTCAAGATATACTCGTATCAGTTGCTGCTGATTCTTACAATTTTTCGCTACCTTTGCACACCATCATCAACACACTTTTATGGATCATTCCTCACATTTTTACAGCTCAACTTTGAACTCTCGTACGCAACACATTGAATTCGCATTCATAATTCCCTTTGATTCTCATTGCCTCAGTTACGACCAGTAACACTAAATCCTTTTTCTTTTCATAATCTAGCAATACCACTCATTCTACATTACTTTCTTGGTTATGCTCAGCAATCAACCACTCGTTTTGAAATTCAAATCACTATCATCATTCTTGCTGGTTACCGCAGCGTCTCCACAGTTATCAACAACAATTCCACAGGCTTTATCTACTCAACTACAGACATTAATTACTCTACACATGATTTTCATTCATTTTAGCTTTCATTGTTTTACAGTTTAGCCATACTCGTACACCTTATATAATCTTCGAACTTTTCATTCAAGTCCCCAGTTGCTAGCGAAAAAATGGTAAAAATCGGTCGCACATATTTCAACTCGCATTCGTTTTGTTTTCCATTTCTTCTCAATTTCCCAAGCCGCATTCAACTCTGTCTTTTACATCTCAAGTCACCCAAATTGTTGTTATTCAAACTCTGATCATTCTCTCTTAACTATCGCTGCCTTTATCATCCTTCATCACACGTTTACAAATTTGTCTTATGCTTGTACCATTCAATTGCTAACTTTATATCGTATACTCATTGTTTCAGTTCATTTGGATTCCCTTTGATACTCATTTACACATGTTTCCGCTGTGCCGTCTCTTACTCATAAGTATGTACTCGTATATACTTCTCACACAATGTTGTATTCTTCATAACTCTCAAGCTCAACACTTAGTACTAAAAATGGTAACATGCGACCACACACAATTTACATTCGTTTGAATTTCTAACCACTAATGGTTTTATATCATGGCCCATTCAATTGTTCGTTTTCAGGCTCTGTTCTAATCAACCATAGCATTGTTTAACATTATTTCTATTTATTCTTACACAACCTTGTTCTTACTTCGTCGAATTTCTGGTAAATTTTTATCCTGTCGTGCTTCATTATTGACTTTTCAACTCTTAGGTTTCGCCGTTTTTTGTGTCTTATTATTGATTTGATATTACAATTCTTACGGTTCGCATACGTTCGGATTTAACTTCGATTTCACTCTTACATTTATATGACTGTTACCAAATTCAAACGCATTCTGTGTATTCTTTCCATATATTGCCAATGCCTCAGCATTTGCCAAACTTTCTCATTCACTAATCCTCTTACTCATATTATCAAACCATACTTAAAAAGGCGCTCATTTTTACTACGTATCGCTCGTCACCATTTACTCCATTAAACTTATTAAAACGAATTTTTACGGCAGAACGGTTATTCTCCCCACTCAAAATCAACATACTCATACAATCCACATAATTCTCATTCAAAATTTCCTATTAGCGTCACTTCTACACACGATCTCATCCCAACAACTACACTAATTATTTGGATCATTCTTACTTGATAAAATAAATTCTCATTATACATTTATTATAAAACTGATACTTTCTTTCAATTTATGTACATTGGAGGATTGTCTTCGTTATCCATTTTCACAGCCTGTCTTCTCGTATTTAAATTCCCATATCCATATAGGTGGATATTTTCCTTATTCTTTTACTATTTATCATAGCGCAAGCTATCACACATTAACTGAGACAATCTTAATACGTCATTTAAAAGCTTCAGGTACAAGCGACAATCATATCGACCAATAAATATCTTATATGGGTTTTCTTAGCGCTAAAGATATTGATAATTACGACTCACATTAAATTTCTGTCACTGCTCAATTTTTTATTAGTTATTCTCGATCATATTCCCCCTTCGGCATTAATTGGAAAACCTAAAAACATCCATTCATTTATTGCTCCTAGTTCTTCCTGCCTATGGCGATAATATATATTATATATTATAAATTAGAATTTATAAATTATAAATTACAAACAATTATAAACGACATACTCGTATAACTAATAACTCTGGTTACGATTACAATAACTCAGTTACAATTCATTTCACCTTCGCTCAAGATGCATAATTTGCATTACTTTAATCAATTTTTTACAATTTTCGTAAATTTTGCCAGTTACTAGCGGACGTTTTATAATATATTCGCATTACTTCTATCCCATGAATTAAATTTTGAAATAAAACCGCGAAAACAAATTATTTCTTTTAGAATTGCATTGCATTGTAGTGATTTTTTAATTCTACTAACTCTTACTGCCTGCCTCTCTGCAGTTCGCAAGATCACAAAATCGCATGTTCATTTTATTTTAAAACCGTACTGAGTTACAAATTATTTGTTCAAATATTCTTAGAATTTTCATAATTGTTAGTCAAGCAGCTGGTGCTAATAGTTATTTGTGTGTGTCTACCATCGACCACATATACAAAATACATATTTTTCAGTTCTTCTTGGCTTCAATTCAAGATTCCCTTTGCGGCTCATTCAGGTAATCTAACCCCCTACGGCATCCTTTGAATAGTAAATTAATACAATCTTTGCTTTGGGAGAAGCAGACGTAATATTAAGAGCACAAATAATATGTCTGATTCAAGTAAAAATATGCTGCTTTGCAAATTCTTATAAAATGCAGATCACACTAACTCTATTTCTCTCATTTCTGGAGCTTAACGTCAAACAACTTCTTCATGTCTATAAATATTTTTATTTTCCATTTAAGTACCCAATAACCAAAAGAATATGATAACATGATCTGCACATTAATTTCGCAATTCATATTCACTTGTTCTCACCGTCTCAAACTCAATCTTCCAGTTCTTTATAGTTATCGCTCTCTGCATCGGCATTGATTTTACCAGTGGATAGTAAACAATCTACTTTCATTATCTACTCTTGTTCTCAATTTGCCTTCACCACGCATTAAGTTATAAATCATTCATATTCCCTGCGGTACACTTTTATTGTTTGGCGCCAAAATATCTGAATTTCATTTATAAGGATTCTCTCTTCTATTAACCTCCAAACAACGCTAACACTACTCTACTAACACTCATAAATTGTCTTTCATAACTCATATCTCCGTTCATTCTCACGTATTGTAATAACTAAAACACACCAAAGCATTCAATCACCCATTTCTCATACTGTTATCATACCTTCTCTCTTATTGTCTCGCACTATATTTTTTATTCTGTTACTAATCAACCAATAACTCAGCCGGGAATTTATTTTTATAACACAATTATTTAACACAGTTTTCTCAGTTTCATTGCTAACAAATGCCTTGGTAGATATCATGTTTTCATATCTTTCATATATTCGAGCTCTTGTATTCAATTTATATGCATTCATAATTGGCTGCATCTTAATTTCCATTTATTTGGATTCCCTTTGGTGCTCACTTTTACATTCTTCGTAGCGACATAATTTACACTCACTCTAACTCAAATTTCAAATAGTTGACAACAATTAACAATTTGTAAGTAGCAACGAACGCAAAATTTCATGCAAACTATTTTTATCATAACGTTTTAAATAAAGTAACTCTCTTGCCCGTTTCTACTTCTATTCTAACCATTCACATCTCATTTGCCACTCATTGTTACTCTTATCTTCCTTATTGATAAACTATGTTCGACACTTTATTTTTCCACATATTCATATTCGACTTATAAACATTCGCCTTATCTCATATTCAGAAATCATCAGGATTCTCACTCCTGTCATACATACATTCTCTAAGGTTATCGCACTCAATTACAACTTAACTGGTTTGTGCTTTCTTTTCATTTTTCTTCAGGTAATTCGAAAATGTATAAGCACCACAACACAAGAATTACAACTAATTAACTTCTTTTCGCATGTATTCCTTTTCGTAATCAATCCAACATTCAGAAATTGTGTTACACAATTGAAGTCTTCACTAATTATTATTGCTGTCGCAGTTCGATTCCGATATGCATTAATTCAAATAGTTTAAACCATTCACACTCGATCGTTTCTCCGTAATATATCTAGTTCTCTGTAGTTCACCCTGGTTCTATCTCTATAATTCACATAGTTCTCTACAGTTCGCCTACTTTCTTCATAAAACGGCCTTAATAGTTTCTTCTCTGTCATACTTGAATTCCAATTAATCGTCTTTTTCTAATTTTCACTGTTAATATCATCAGCTAATGTCACGTATTCATAGACTTATATTCAATCAACAATTGGCAACTTATTCCAGATAGCAATGACGACCAAATAAACACGCTCTGTACATACAAATTGTTATTTTTTTTTCATTATGTCAATATGATTGATTCAAAATCTGTAATACCTCTAACAATCAACAACATATTTGAATTATTCATTCATATTCGTTAATATTCTCGTACAATGTTTACATTTACATTGTATTCAGTTACAAATTATAAGGATTCCATCCTAGAGTAACCATTCATACCCTTCACTATGAAGTGTTGAAATACACACATATAAGGCAGGTACACATATAGGGCAGCTATTAGTGAAAATCGAATCCTACAATGACATGAAATAACTGAGTTTCATTCACAAACAAGACTCTGAATGTTCAATATAGCACTATAACTGTGGTTGTTCTCTTCTAAATTTCATTTTGAGCTCGAGTTTTTTTTTTTTTTTTTTAACAATTCAGACGTTCTTTTGTCATTCGCATGAAATGTCGAAATATGCATTTCATCGTTCTTCTTTTTCATTCAGACATAATACACAAAATTTCTCTTGCAGATCATACCTAAATTATATTTTGTTCATATTTCGTCCAGACAAATATACCAAACAATTCAATCGCCCATATCTCAATAATTTTGGGATTTAACCTTCAAACTGTTTATCGCAACCTAGATAGAGGGTCACTGTCTAATTTCACGCAGCCGTTAAAAGTATTTATGAAATTTCTTATCCATTCAATGAATTGCAACTATTGTTTTCGATTTTCCAATGCCATTAATTTTAAACATTGTTTATGCTCATATGATCTTGTTGTATTTCATTCAATACCACAGGTACTGACAAAAAGCGACAGAACTTAGCGCATTAAGCAATTTATATTTCTTTTGATTACTCTCTTCTATTCACAATTATGAGCCATTTTTTATAGCAATTAAATTCTATTTTGAAATTCAGTACTCATCCGTAGTTAAACTACCTTTCCAAGGCTTCGGTTTACTTCGCCAACAACTCTAAGACCGTCAATTTAATTAAATGACAGAATTCGAATTTTAAACGATTATTTTTACAACCCATAATTAAGTCAACTTCTGAATGATGGTTCATTCGGTAATTTCTTTCGTTTCAAACATTTTGGACAATCCGTGAATTAACGATACAACTCATATAGCATATTTAAAATGATAGATGAAAACTATACCAATTTTTCGTGCTAAAAATTGTATTATTGAACATTTTCCTTTAAGACCATGGTTGGATAAGAACTTTAATTCAATTCCCGCAAAAGAACTCTGCGAGCTCGAACGCATCTATTTTTAAACTGAGGATCATTTAAATACATGTCTCATATTGTATGCGCTTTCTAATATTTTAGTAAATAATGTACCCAACACAGTACGATCCTCTCGATTTTTAACCGATTTAACCGTATAAACATAACATAATTGAAAATATGTTTTAGACGCTTTAGAAACCTAGGGCTAACCAAATTTCATACAAAAAACCTTGCGAACATTTACATGTTCATTGAGAGATTCGTGAAATATAAATGCACAAAGGCAATTTGCTACATTCGCTATGGCAACTGAGTTAGCTTGGATGAAACTTTGAGAATAACTGATAACTATAGGTTGGGAATTCAAATTGCGATAAAGGGACAGCAGAATTATAACTCCCAATGTTCGGTGCATTGAATAAAATTTGCTATTATCTGATAAATGATATAAATCTCCGGCACAATATTTGAAATTGTATATTCGACAATTAATATCATTATATTCTGCCCAATAGGGCGGGAAAGGCATATTCTCTCTAAAACAGTCAACAACAACACGAACTAGTAATAAATATTCGCTAGCAAGAAGTAGAAATTATTTAATAAATGTAAGGTTGACTGAATAAATGTCCACCAGTTTCATATTTCGACTCGATTCGAAATCGCGAAAAGTTTAATATTGATCTTTCTTGGTACGCAATGGGAATCCCTCGCTTATTTTTGAAATAATTTAATATTACTCCATTTTAAACTCCTTGTATTTCTAGAAATTTTTTGCAATACAATTTTCATATACCCATCTTTGTCAGACCTGTTTTCATTCAGTGGTGTAATCAAATTCGTTTTTAAAAACGATAGCTGCAGTAAAATTGTAAATGAAAAACTATTTTCGGAATAGGTCATTACCATTAAACAAGCTATTTACTTTACGAAATTATAGTAATATTCATCGCACAAGGTGATTGGATTGGAGTTAAAAAAAAATGCAAAAACCCTAAAATATTTGGGGAAACATCTTCAATCAGCTTTTTGTTAAAATGAAGCTGCACATGGCTTAGAATGGAGCTTCCATTTTGACACTCATTGATAGATTTCGTACAAGATCCATTAAAACGTTTTAAGGATCACTTTAAATAAGAAACAATAGAGATCTTATTTGAAACATATTACCGTACTAAGACTAAACACTTTCAATCTGCGAAATATTTATTGATCCGATGGACTAAATATTTATTAAAAAATTAAAATACAGTCGCCGACACTACTGATTATGTACTACATCACGATTACGATGTTACGATTTTCGTAACATCTTCCGGTTTGCGATTTATGGTGGCGCTTCTTGTACCTATCAATCCTTGCTGTACCAATCCAACTCTTATTCAATTTTAATAGGATTATGAGTTCATTAGATATTTGCAAAATATATTTTCACATATTTTCGTGTAGTCGCCCCTTCACAAAACCGCTCTCTCACTTTGAAATGGTTTATTTACCTATATTGGGCGGGTCGAAGATTTTCAAACCAGGTGATTTCATAATATCGTCATTATTGTGGTTAGACGCTTTGTTCACGCAATAAGGGTCTCGAACAGAAATAAACTAATCTAAAATATGCGACCGCTACAATTTTTTTTTACCGTGCTAATGCTAATGCTAAACTATTCTCAATCTCTGGAGATTTTGCTAACATGAGGGAAGTTAATTTTTTTTCTTTTTTGAACATCTTTTCAATACATTTCAAATATAATAGTTGCATCTGTTAACAATAAATAGTTAATTTAGTGCGGAATTAAACCATTAGACCGTTTAAAGAACAAGTTTAAATAAGAAACACTGGCGGGCTTGCTTTGAAGTCTCCATGACAAAATCACGGCACATGTTATAGAGGCTGCCAAATAAACAGTTTATTATTCAATCAACGGAAATAGTCGTAATGATTTAAAGGGGGATATATTTTATTTGCCTATTGGATATCACAATTTTGAACATACTAGGAGTTCAATTGTCCTATGTTATTTACTACGCTTTATGTCATCCGGTTGATGTTTGTCGTTAAAAAAGCTGCTCATGGCTTAGAATGGAGCTTTATCTTGACATGCGCATCATCCTAGCTTAAAAAGTAGGAAAATAAAGTGTTATGCCCTCAACAAATTTCGGTTATTCAGACGTCTTTTTCAATTTCACGCCTTACTGACAATGAATATGTAAATTGAACCAAATGATCTTAAATTGTCGCCTTCTACCGATTAGACTTCACTCTTGGAGATAACCACATTTTGAGTTACTTTTTCTATTTTGTTAGAAATAACGCAGCATTTGGTTTCCTTGGGGTTTCCGAAGATTTTTTAACGTCTTCTCGCTTAATTTGAGATATAAAGAAATTTCAAATTTTCTTAATGCATTTCGCTGATTTCCGATCTAAAGACAAATTATTGGAAATTACCGTTCTCTTGCAATTAGACGCTTAGTTTTTAACGTAAATGTATATTAAATTTCTCCTATACAAATAAATTTTTTCAACTCAGTCCTAACTGCTGTTTTGAAAATAGCAACTTGTAAGAATAATGCTTAAAAATTGTCGTTTTTTTTTAATTTAGTCTCAATTTCCATGATTTTAATAAATCAATCCAGTTAAAAGAACAGGCATTTAGATTATGTGCTTGATTTGTGAGTTGAGTTAAAACTCCTTTTAATTATTTTCAATGCATACCAAATTACATTCAAATTCAAAGCAAGTGACCACATTGTACCTTCCCCTCCTTCTTGCTGTCAAAGGGCACAGTTTATAACATTGAATGTATTTTGAAACTTTCGAAAACTCTTCCGATTTTCTTTCTGAATTGAAACAACGCAAATTACATCACTTTTCTAGAAAATGCTTAACAGATAAACGCATTAGTAGTTTTTCGAAATGTATTTCTAATTCGAATTAAGTGTTGATAAATTGTCGACATTTTTGCAACTGGGAACTTAATATATGAAATGAATGTATTATTTCATGTTTTCTTATCAGTTTGCAAAATTTTCACGTTGTATTAAGAAAAGACGCTTTGTTCAGGACGTTATCACTTTCTTTTAAGATTGCTCGAAGCATATAACGACTTTTAAACTAGAAATAAGAAACACTGATTATCATTTCTGTTACAGCTCCTGTTACGATTAAACGTTTAGTCTACGGAGAAAGAAAAAAAAAATACACATATATGATCGTCGTTTTTGTGGTAAGAGGTTGAGTTGAATACACTTCAGGAATCTTTAGTAATTTTTTAAAATTTTCTAACTCAACTACTTGTTGCATATTTTTTTGCGATTAGAAGACCTGTGTAAGAAGTTTTGAACACAATCCAGGTGATCTCAAAATACTGCTATCAGTTTAGGAGATGACCGCAGGTTAATACTTTATAAATTAATTTAGATTTCGATTATATGCTTAGTTTGCGAGATAAACAAAATATAGAAACGCATTATTAATATTTCCAAACTTGGCAATCACTAGCAATCACATATATTCAACTTTATTCTAAATGGTCACAATTTATAGAAATAAACACAATTTTTCTTAATGAATTTTCAACTCGAAACAAGCGATCTCAAATTATATTCTTGTCATTAACCAGTTTAGGTAATGAACGCATTTAGTTCATCAGTTCAGTTCAATTTCGATTATATACTTAGTTTAAGGTATAAACGAAGTTATCAAAAGGCACTCCAAATGGTCACAATTTATAAAGATAACACATTTTTTTTAATGAATTTCGAGAACTCGAACCAAGTTGTCTCAAATTATAGATATTCTTGCATTAATACCAGTTTAGGTGATGGACGTATTCATTTAGTTCTTTATAATTTCAATTACATGCTTAGTTTGAGAGATAAACGGAGTTATCGAAACGCATTTTGAATATTCCAAACTTGGACCGGGCGATGGCATATATTCAACCTTATTTCAAACGGTCAAAACTTACTGGGACAAAAGACATTTTATCTTAATGAATTTCGAACTCGAACCAAAAGATCCCAAATTATAGATATTCTTGCCATTGACCTCATTTTTGGTGACGAACGCATTTAGTTATTTATATATTGATTTCAATCATGTGTTCAGTTTGAGAGATAAATGAAGTTATCGAAACGTATTTAGAATATTTCCAAACTTGGACCAGGTG
>JAHXMU010000029.1:357268-370193 GCA_019455685.1 Philornis downsi | reverse complement strand
CCTTTCGCAGGCAATTTTTAAGACATTAAATATTCTTTTGCCACATGGTAACATTCTTAACTCGCAACTTATCAATATGTATAAATTTGCAACACGTTTGCTCTTATTTCACAAGACTATTTTTCCACCTTTCCATATATTCAGGGTTTTCATCAAGACCTCGATATTGACACTTGTGTTTAATGCTCTTCAAAATTCTTGATTTCATATTTGCTTAGCAAGTCGTCACATTTTCCTTTCGCAGGCAATTTTTAAGACATCAAATATTCTTTTGCCACACGGCAACATTGTTAACTCGCAACTTATCAATTTGTATTAATTTGCATACGTTTGCCCTTATTTTACAAGACTATTTTTTCACCTTTTCATATATTCCGTGTGTTTTTTTTTTCAAGACCTGGACTTTGACATTTGTCCTTAATGCTCAACATTTTTCATTTCATATTTGCTTAGCAAGTTATCAATTTTCCCCTTTCGCAGGCAATTTTTAAGACATCAAGAATATCCTTTTTCCGCATGGCAACATTGTTAACTCGCAACTTATCAATTTGTATTAATTTGCAGCACGTTTCCTTTTATTACAAGACTATTTTTCATATATTCAGTGTTTTTCCAAGACCTCGATTCTGATATTTGTTCCTGGCTCTTTAAAATTCCGATTTATGTCGTCTTGATCTGATTTAATAGCATGTTTCATTCTTAATGTTTCGTCTAATTACTTTATGAACTCCTGATTTCATGTAAGTTTATCATACTATTTGCCCACTATAAAATTAAGGTTTTATTAATTACGTCGATCCACATTTACGATTGGTTTATATACTCTTCACTTTACAATACACACTCCTGATACTCTATTATATGCGCATGTCTTTTCTGCTCTTTTTATGTGTTTAGCTTTATATGTTTTGACTTTCAATTTTATATGTTATTTAACTTAGCATAATTTTTGACTTAGTATTGTTGTTCTTCAATTTATTTACTCTTGAAAATTCATATGAGGGTGGTGACTATGACAATCTCGATTTTAATGCGATAAACGTTATGTACTTTTGGTTTTACGTATATCAGTTTTATTTTACTGTTTATTATTTTACTTTACGTTATATACATATTCTTTGTTTTACTTGTTATATACGCTTATATTTTCCCTGAGTATGTTTATTGTCGACTTTGCTTCACATTAGTAATTTTTACGTTATCGTACGTATAATTTAATCTTATTATTGTTGTTATATATGTTTGACTTGTCACGTTTGAGGATTTTATTTACGCTTAACTTTATCTACGCTTATATTTTTTCCAGTTTATTCATCGTCTACTTTGTTTTACATAACTAAAATTTAAACTCTATGCAATTTCTAAGGGTTGTGAGTATAATTTCATCTTAATATTGGCGTTATTTGTGTTTGACGACTTATGTTACACTTGATGATTGTTCTCTTAATTTTATCTATTTTATCAACTTTGTAAACGCTTGACTAGTTGTATGCTTAACATTTAATCATTGGAACATTTTCTCCTCTTGAGTTTGTCATATTAACTGTATGAACTAACTTTTTAACTCTTAATAGTTTGTATTCTTTCAGACAAACTCTATTGACTTTAGGTTATTACTGATACGATTTGCTTTATGTGAGAATCTAATTTCAACTAAATCTGCCCTGGTTTTTAAAACAATTAAAATACTCTTGGCTTAAGTTAATCCTGTATTTGTTATTCTTCGCCTTATCTTATTTTAAATTTAAATTTATTCTAAGTTTAGATCATTACTGATTTTATTATACGATTTTTGGATTATGTGACAACCTAATTTCAACTAAATCTGCATTGGTTTTTACAATTTAAATTACTCTCGGTTTTCTAACCCTGTATTTGTTATTCTTCGCCCTATCTTATTTCAAGTTTTAATTTATTCTAAGGTAAGTTCATTCTTTGGATACTCTCTCTCCATAGACTTAACATTAATCTTTAAACTTTCTTTAGCTTTTTTCTTCAGACTTTTCAAATTAAACAGATTTTTTATACTCTTGGCTTATTGATTTCATCTGCTTAACGTAATGCACTCTCGATTTTAGGCACTAATGTGTTCAGATTTCCTAAACTTCGTGGAAGTTTTACGCCATTATTTACCGTTCATAAAAGCTTGGTCTTAGAATATCTTGAAATTTGTTACTTTTATTTAATCCATGCTATCGGTAATCTGACTGTACGCTTTATATATTGTATATATATACAACTTTTACTAATTGTAATGTAGCTTTCGATTTAATGTAATAAAAAATAATTTCAGATGCTTCATATTGCAGAGAAACTAAAACTGACTTAGAGAAACAAGCAGCAGGAATTAACTATCATTTATACACACGACAAGTGAGAGGACTAATTGTGCCTAAGGTCGGTCCTTCTGCTAAACAAAATTGATTCCTTTGCAAAAACTATGCAAAATTTAATAAACAGCCTAACTCAAACTGGTAGATCCTGCTCTAATAAATTATCAATTGCCGGAGACCCTTTTGGCGTACCCCTAACAAATATGGTAATGATATGATTTGTCATAATTTTTATTAATCGCGGCAAAAATCGATAAACTGAATGTTTCGTCAATACGCTATATTTATATAACAACTTTTTTTTAACAGCTTGCCGCATTTTAATTCGTATTCAATTTCCAGATTTCAATACTTTTATTATACAGCAGTATTGTAAATTCGTGACTATTTGAGAAGCCATTTTATAAAATTCGCAGTATTTTCATCAACTCGTAAAATGTAAATTTTAGTTAATAAACAATACGTTTACCATCATTAAAACATATCCTTGTGATACATAACTGGAATATGAGAGAGTTTCTCACGTTTAGTGAGCTAAATCATACAGGCATTCTATTTTTGAACTCATTGATAATTACAATGGTGTAATTTCTGGGTTTGATTTTGGAACTTATGTTTTCATACACGAGTATGATATTCCTACCACAGCATTCGGTTTTACATTTTATATATTGCGAAATAACGTCTAGTATAGAATTTTCTCGACAAATTTTTTATGCTAATTTCTATTTTATGAATCATGAACCACCCTAATTGGAATACGTTCGGCTGACAGCCTGTGCTCCTAGCTAGATGACCTTTGACTTCATAAACGCGTTGGTTTAACATATTTTAATTTTATATATTTATACGCATGGCTTTATATACGATTAATTATGGCAATGCCACGAATTTCATATAAACGCGTATCATATTCGCTAGGATTTTATATACATGTAGTCATTTATATGAACTTTGATCATTGTATATTTTCGAAATTTTTATATTCTCAGTTTTGTTATGCTTTGTTTTACTTTCCCTTAGACTGGATTTATGATTTGCGGTAATATATATTTCAGTTAAGCGCTTGACTGTATTGTATTGACTTTTGAAAGTCAAGATTGTAGACAACTTTAATCTTGAATATATCTTAAGTTGATTTTAAAGCAATTTTCATTATAACTATAGTTAGCGGCATTGTGATATTGGCTTTGTTAATAAAGCATATTGGAGATTATGTAGCCCTAAATGTCGTTCCACATTGTATACTCTTCACTAATGTAATCTTCACTTTTTACGACCTTGGCTATATAATATTCGCTTGATTTTGTTGCAAGTTAGGCTTTACTGTAAGCTCCATTTTACATGTTATTATACCATATTACGTATGTACGTGTGATTTGATTTGTATTATGTACTATTTAACTTTACAACACGACTGACTTTCGGCACAATTGATTTTTTTTATCTTGATGATGTATAATAAGCTCATAAAATTTGTAATAACTTTTAATGTTTTTAATTCGCAGCAAATTTTCTATACATCAAATACTTTGCATCATATTGCAACACCGTTTTCATCAACTCTCATTTCGTATATTATAATTAACTCGCAATATGTTTACCATATAGTAAATGATATTCTAATTTTTGAACTTTTTACTCTTGACTTAGTCTACGTCTGAGCACAACATTCAAACTAATGACTATTCTCAGTATAACTCATAATTCTCATTTAACATGTTGTTGTGACCTCTTTCTGCTTTTAAAAGCACCTAACTGACTAGGCTACAGACGGGCTTGAGTCATATCCCCCTCCTTTGACTTGTATTAGCTTGACTTAAAATATCATCTGAACCTATATATTTCTGGCAATACCTACATAGACTTTATACACTCCTTACGTTCTTCTTTTAAACTTTACATAAATGCAAAGTTAAATGCACAAATTAAATAAACCAAGAATGTAACCAATACTTCGGCTTAGATGTTCCTACAATTTCTGTAACCGAGGCATGACAATGAAGCGTCGACTAAACACACTATATGTTTCTATTAATTTCATTAAATATTCTTGACTTTAACTTGGCAATACCGTAAGTTCACTTGAATTCATATAACTTATTCTAGGGCTGAATTAATATACTGTGCATTTCATACACTCTAGATATTATTTTCTGTAGAGTTCAGATATTACACATAAAATTTTAACTTTGTATATTATAAACCATTGCATTTTTATTCCTTTCGGGCTTTACACTTGAACTAAGACCCTATTAATTTTAAATACTTTTGACTATGCGTCCTAAACTTTGCACTACTAACTCTATGTTTCCGACTTTATATCCTAGTGACTTCATTGTTGTAGAATTTTTACGCATGACTTCGTATAATTTGATACGCCTTAGGGGTTTTTATTTGATTTGGTTGAGTTGATCCTCACAAACTTTTCATTCCATAAACTCTTCATTTCATAAACTCTTCATTTCATAAACTCTTCATTTCATAACTCTTCATTTCATAACTCTTCATTTTATAACTCTTCATTTTATAAACTCTTCACTTCACAAACTTTTCATTTCATAAACTCTTCATTTCATAAATTCTTCGTTTGATAAACTCTTCATTTCATAAACTCTTCATTTCATAAAATTTTCATTTCATAAAACCTTCACATCACAAGTTGTTTCACTACGTAATTTCTTCAAATCATAAATTCTTCCAATCATAAACTCCCAATAATAAATTCTTCAAATCACAAATTCTTCATTTCGTAAACTCGTCATTTCATAAACTCTTCATTTCATAAATTCTTCAAATCATAAACTCTTCAAATCATAAACTCTTCAAATCATAAACTCTTCAAATCACAAATTCTTCATTTTATAAACCCTTCAAATCATAAACTCTTCATTTCGTAAACCCGTTTTTTCATAAAATCTTCATTCCATAAATTCTTCATATCATGAATTCTTCATATCAAGCTCTTCAAATCATAAAAATCGTAAAATCTGAATTACGTAAATCCTTCATTTCATACCCTTCATTTCATAAACACTTTAAGATCATAAATTCTTTAAATTATTAATCCTTTAAATCGTGAACTCTTCAAATCATAAACCCTTCATTTTATAAAATTTTCAAATCACCAATTCTCAAATCATAAACTCTTCGCTTAGTGAACTCTTCGTTTCATATATTCTCCAAATCATTAACTCTTCAAAGTTATAAATTAATTTCTCCAAATAATAAATTCTTCATTTCTCCGTTTTCATAAACTCTTCAAATCACAAACTATTCAAATCATAAACGCTTCGAAATTATAAATTAATATCTTCAAATCATAAATTCTTAATTTCGTAAATACTTCATTTCGTAAATACTACATTTCGTAAATGCTTCGTTTCAGAAATACTTCATTTCGTAAATAACTCATTTCGTAGATGCTTCATTTTATAAAATCTTCAAATCATAAACTCTTCAAATTAAAAACTCTTCAAAGCATGAGCTCTTCAAATCATAAACTCTTCAAATTATAAACTCTTCAAATTATAAACTCTTCAAATTATAAACTCTTTAAATCATAAACTCTAGATTTCGTACGTTCTTTAAACCACAAATTCCTTATTTCATAGACTTTTCAAATAAACTCTTCATTGCATAAACCGTTCATTTCGTAAACGCTTGCTTTCGTAACCTCTTCATTCCTTAAACTCTTCACTTCATAAACTCTTCACTTCATAAACTCTTCACCACGTAAACTCTTCAAGTCATAAACTCTTCAAGTCATAAATTCTTCAAATCATAAATTCTTCAAATCATAAATTCTTCAAATCATAAATTCTTCAACTCATAAATTTTCCATTTCACAAACTCTTCGTTTTATAAACTCTCCGTTTTCTAGACCCTTCACATCACAAACTCTCCAAATCAATGACACTTCAAATCATAAATTCTTAATTTCGTAAATACTTCATTTCGTAAATGCTTCGTTTCGTAAATGCTTCATTTCGTAAATGCTTCGTTTCGTAAATACTTCAATGTCGTAAATACTTCATTTCGGAAATACTTCATTCCGTAAATGCTTCATTTTATAAAATCTTCGAATCATAAACTCTTCAAATCATAAACTCTTCAAATTAAAAACTTTTCAAAGCATAAACCCTTCAAATCATAAACTCTTAAAATTTTACACTCTTTAAACCATAAACTCTTTAAATCATATACTCTTTAAATCATAAACTCTTTAAATCATAAACTCTTCAAATTAAACTCTCCAAATCATTAACTCTTCAAAATCATAAATTAATTTTTTCAAATCATAAATTCTTCATTTCGTAAGTACTACATTTCATAAATACTTCATTTCGTAAATACTTCGTTTCGCAAATACTTCGTTTCGTAAATACCTTATTTCGCAAATACTTCACTTCGCAAATACTTCATTTCGTAAATACTCCATTTCGTAAATACTTCATTCCGTAAATGCTTCATTTCGTAAATACTTCATTTCGTAAATACTTTATTTCGTAAATGCTTTATTTCGTAAATACTTCATTTCGTAAATACTTCATTTCGGAAATACTTCATGTTGTAAATACTTCAATGTCGTAAATACTTCATTTCGTAAATACTTCATTTCGAAAATACTTATTTCGTAAATGCTTCATTTTATAAAATCCTCGAATCATAAACTCTTCAAATTAAAAACTTTTCAAAGAAAATAAACTCTTCAAATCATAAACTCTTAAAATTATAAACTCTTTAAACCATAACCTCTTTAAATCATAAACTCTTTAAATCAAACTCTTCAAATTAAACTCTCCAAATCATTAACTCCTCAAAATCATAAATTAATTTTTTCAAATCATAAATTCTTCATTTCGTAAATACTACATTTCGTAAATACTTTATTTCGCAAATACTTCATTTCGTAAATACTCCATTTCGTAAATACTTCATTTCGTAAATACTTCATTTCGTAATTGCTCCATTCGTAAATACTTCATTTTGTAAATACTTCATTTCGGAAATACTTTATTTCGTGAATACTTTATTTCGCAAATACTTCATTTCGCAAATACTTCATTTCGTATATACTCCATTTCGTAAATACTTTATTTCGTAGATGCTTCATTTTATAATATCTTCAAATCATAAACTCTTCAAATTATAAACTCTTTAAATCATAAACTCTTCATTTCGTACGTTCTTTAAACCACAAATTCCTTATTTCATAGACTCAAATCATAAACTCTTCATTGTATAAACTGTGCATTTCGTAAACTCTTCATTTCGTAAACTCTTCACCACGTAAACTCTTCACCACGTAAAATCTTCAAGTCATAAATTCTTCAAATCATAAATTCTTCAACTCATAAATTTTCCATTTCATAAACTCTTCGTTTTATAAACTCTCCGTTTCCTAGACCCTTCAAATTACAAACTCTCCAAATCATTAACTCTTCAAAATCATAAATTAATTTCTTCAAATCATAAATTTCTTCAAATCATAAATTCTTCGTTTCACAAACTGAACTCTTCATTTCGTACTCTTGCTTTTGTAAAACCTTAATTTTGTAAACTCTTCATTTCGTATGCTCATCATTTCGTAAATGCTTTATTTCGTAAATATTTCATTTCGTAAATATTTCATTCTGTAAATACTTTTTTTCGTAAATACTTCATTCTGTAAATACCTCATTCTGCAAATACTTCATTCTGCAAATACTTCATTTCGTAAATATTTCATTTCGTAAATATTTCATTTCGGAAATACTTCATTTCGTACATACTTCATTTTATAAATCTTCAAATCATAAACTCTTCAAATTATAAACTCTTCCAATTATAACCTCTTCAAATTATGAACTCATTTCGTAAACTATTCATTTCGTAAAATATTAATTTCGTATACCTTCATTTCACACTCTTCATTTCATAAACATTTTGAACCACAAGCTCTCTCCAAGTCATAAACTCTTAATTTCACAAATACTTCATTTCGTAAGTACTTTATTTTATAAAATCTTCAAATCATAAACTCTTCAAATAATGAACTCTTCAAAGCATAAACTCTTCAAAGCATAAACTCTTCAAAGCATAAACTCTTCAAAGCATAAACTCTTCAAAGCATAAACTCTTCAAAGCATAAACTCCTCAAAGCATAAACTCCTCAAAGCTTAAACTCTTCAAAGCATAAACTCATCAAAGCAGAAACTCTTCAAATCATAAACTCTTCAAACCACAAACTCTTCAAATCATAAAATCTTCAATTCGTACGTTCTTGAAATCACGAATTTTTCATTTCATAAACTGTTCATTTCGTAAACGCCTGCATTCGTGAACTCTTCATTTCGAAAACTCTTCACTTCATAAACTCTTCACATCGTAAACTCTTAGTCATAAATTCTTCAACTCATAAATTTTCCGTTTCATAAACTCTTCCTTTTATAAATCATAAACTTTTTATAAAAATTTTTTTATAAAAATCAAATTAATTTCTTCAAATCATAAATTCTTCATTTCATAAACTCTTCGTTTCATAAACTAAACTTTTCATTTCGTTCTTTTGCTTTTGTATAAAAACCTTAATTTTGAAAACTCTTCATTTCGTATACTCATCATTTCGTAAATACGTCATTTCGTAAATACGTCATTTCGTAAATACTTCATTTCGGAAATACTTCATTTCGCAAATACTTCATTTCGGAAATGCTTCATTTCGTAAATACTTCGTTTCGCAAATACTTCTTTTCGTAAATACTTCAATTCGTAAATACTTCATTTCGTAAATACTTCATTTCGTAAATACTTCAATTCGTAAATGCTTCATTTCGTAAATACTTCATTTCGTAAATACTTCATTTCGTAAATACTCCATTTCGTAAATACTTTATTTCGGAAATACTTTATTTCGTGAATACTTCATTTCGCAAATACTTCATTTCGCAAATACTTCATTTCGCAAATACTTCATTTCGTAAATACTCCATTTCGTAAATACTTTATTTCGTAAATGCTTCATTTTATAAAATCTTCAAATCATAAACTTTTCAAATTATGAACTGTTCAAAGCATAAACTCTTCAAAACATAAACTCTTCAAAGCTTAAACTCTTCAAAGCATAAACTCTTCAAATCATAAACTCTTCAAATCATAAACTCTTCAAACCACAAACTCTTCAAATCATAAAATCTTCAATTCGTACGTTCTTGAAATCACGAATTTTTCATTTCATAAACTCTTCAAATCATAAACTGTTCATTTCGTAAACGCTTGCATTCGTGAACTCTTCATTTCGTAAACTCTTCACTTCATAAACTCTTCACATCGTAAACTCTTAGTCATAAATTCTTCAACTCATAAATTTTTCGTTTCATAAAAACTCTTCCTTTTATAAATCATGAACTTTTTATAAAAATTTTTTATAAAAATCAAATTTTTTTATAAAAATCAAATTTTTTTATAAAAATCAAATTTTTTTATAAAAATCAAATTTTTTTATAAAAATCAAATTAATTTCTTCAAATCATAAATTCTTCATTTCATAAACTCTTCGTTTCATAAACTAAACTTTTCATTTCGTTCTTTTGCTTTTGTATAAAAACATTAATCTTGTAAACTCTTCATTTCGTATAATCTTCATTTCGTAAATACTTCATTTCGTAAATATTACATTTCATAAATGCTTCATTTCGTAAATACTCATTCTATAAATTCTTCATTGCGTAAATTCATTTGACAAATTCTTCATTTCATAAACCCTTCAAATCATAAATTCTTGAAATCACAAACTCTCCACTCGTATAAACTCTTCAGTTCATAAATTTTTCAAATCATTAATTTGTCAAAGCTACACTCTTCAAATCAAACTATTAATTTCGTAAATTCTTCAAATCATAAACTCTCCAGATTATTAATTCTTCAAAGCATAAGCTCTCTAAATCATAAAATCTTCATTTCGTAAACTATTCATTTCGTAAAATATGAACTTTGTTCGTATACCCCTTCATTTCACACTCTTCATTTCTATAAACATTTTGAATCAATCATAAACTCACCATATTTCATTAACTCTCCATATTTCATACACTCTTCATTTCATACACTCTTCATTTCATACACTCTTCATTTCATACTCTTCATTTCATAAACTCTTCATTTCATACTCTTCAATTTCATAAACTTTTCACCTCATAATCTCTTCATTTCATAAACTCTTCATTTCGCAAACTCTAATTTCGTAAACCCTTAATGTCGTAAACTCTCCATTTCGTAAATTCTTCTTTTCATAAACTCTTCTTTTCATAAACTATTCGTTTCATAAGCTATGCAAATCATTAACTCTTCAAAACATAAATTCTCAAATCGCAAACTCTTTGTTTCATTAATTCTCTAAATCATTAACTCTTCAAAATCATAAACACTTCAAATCACAAAATCTCAAATCATAAGCTCTTCATTTCATAAATTTTTTCAAATTTTCCAAATCATAAATTCTTCTTTTCATAAACACTTCGTTTCATAAACTATTCAAATCATAAACACTTCAAACCACAAATTCTCAAATCATAGGCCCTTTATTTCATAAATTCTTCAAACCATTAACTCTTCAAATCATAAATTTTTTTCATACTCTTCTTTTTATAAACTCTTCGTTTCATAAACTATTCAAATCATAAACTCTTCGTTCCGTAAAATCTTAATTTCATACCCTTCACTTCATGGTCTTCATAAACAACTTCGTTTCATAAACTTAGCTCTTAATTTCGTAAACTCTTGCTTTCGTAAAATCTTAATTTCATAAATTTTTCATTTCATAATCTCTTCATTTTATACAATCTGAGTTTTACAAAATTTTCATTTCGTGAACCTTTTGTTCCATAAACTCTATTCTTCAAATCATAAACTTTTCATTCTGTAAATTCTTCATTTCATAGATTTTTCAAATCGTGAACTCTAAAATTAAATTCTTCAAATCACAAATTCTTAATTTCATAAATTCTTCAAATCATAAAATCTTTATTTCGTAAACTCTTAAACTCATAAACATTCAAATCTTAAATTCTTCAAATAACGAATTTTTCGTTTCATAAGCTCTTCGTTTTATAAACTCTCCGTTTCCTAAACCCTTCAAATCGCAAACTCTTTAAATCATAAATTCTTCGTTAAGCAAAATCTTAATTTAACACTTCACTTCATAAACTCTTCATTTAATAAATTCCTCGTTTTATAAGTTCTTGACTGCATAAATTCATTTCAAATTCTTCATTTCATAAACCCTTCAAATCATAAATTCTCCACTCAAATCATAAACTCTTCAAAGCATTAAAATTTTCAAAGAATAAGCTCTTTCGTAAACTACTTAAATCTTGAACTTCTCAAATCATAAACTTTTTCATTTCATAAACTTCTTGCCCTAAACTTTGTATTTCTAAATCTGTATGCTCCTGACTGACTTTATACGCTAGTGACATTATTGTGCTAGACATTACGTCTGACTTCGTACAATTTGATACTCCTTAGAGTTTTGTATTAGATTCGGCATTACCTAGGCTTTCTTCATACTCTTTGACTGCCTGTATACGAACGTTTGTCTTTGTTCTACAGATTTCATAAACCTGAATTCTTCTTGAATTTAATTCTTCGACTCATTATGACTTCTGGCTTCATATACTCTGTAGTCATGATTAAAATACACCAGGCTTTACAAGCGTTTACTGCTTTAGGTGAATCCTGAATTTTTACGATCTTTTTTATACACACTCGCCATCTACTTAATAACATAATATTACAATAAATGCAAAGATTCGTATAATTGCTAACTTCATTGTACTGAATTATATTATCCTCCTGAGCTTACTATTATCCGTTTTATTATAATCCCGACTGTATCGTTCCGACCAATATATTCTGAATCATATAAAATACTTTATCAAAGACAGACTACCACGTTAACGGTATTATATTCTGAATTTTTTCGAACTTGATGCTAGCTTTTGATATAATCTTGGCCTTACTTATACTAACATGCGACTGACTATATGCCTTTACATATTCCTTGAATTTGCCATTTCGTAAATTCATTTCATAAACTCCTCGCTTCATAAACTGAGCTCTCAATTTCGAAAAGCCTTCATTTCATAAATTCTTCAAATCACAAATTCTTAATTTCATAAACTCTTTAAATCATAAACTCTTCATGTCATAAACTGTTCAAATCATAAATTCTTCATTTCATGAACTCTTCGTTTTATACATATAAACTCTTCAAATCACAAACTATTCAAATCATAAACTCTTCATTCCATAAGCTGTTCATTTCGTAAAATCTTAATTTCGTAAACCCTTCACAAATCATAAATTCTTCAAATCATGAACTTTCAAATCATAAATTCTTCAAATCATGAATTTCATAAACCTCTTCATTTTATATTATAAACTCTCCGTTTTCTAGACCCTTCAAATCAAACTCTACAAATCATTAAACACTTCAAAATCATAAATCAATATCTTCAGACCATAAATTATTCATTTCGTAAATACTTCATTTCGTAAATACTACATTTCGAAAATACTTCATTTCGAAAATACTTCATTTCGAAAATACT